>WTXG01000031.1:0-300231 GCA_022496185.1 Multifurca ochricompacta | reverse complement strand
CCCAGCCCACCAGCATCACCAGCACCACCAAGCAGCAGCACCGGTGCCGGCGCCTCAGCCCGCTTCTCCTGCAGCACCATCTACCCCTGGTGCGCCAAGCGCCCAGCAAATTCAGGCCCTAGCGCCTTCACTTGGATTCACCGCCGGAAAGAACCCAACAGGTAAGGCTTTTCTATCGGTCGTTCAGTTCACCTGGAGCCCAGGGTCACTCAACCACACTCGAAAAAAACTAGGAACCGGCGATTGTGACGGTGCCGTCAACGGTGCGAACGGAAAGCCGATCAAGGTTCCCTGCTCCTGCCCCCTGACCAGGCCACTTTCAACCAGGTAAACAAAAAAAAAATTCCATCCTCTTCATCTAGATGTGTGGACAATGTTCGCGATGCTCATTTTGTTTTCATTGATGTAGCATCTCGTCAACGACGTCCGCTCTGGCCATGCGGTGAACAACCCATCTGTACAGGTCTCCTTCCCGCTCGACAATTCCAAGGGCTCCCAGCTCGCGCGCTTGAACGCGGCGACCGTGACATTGCAGAATCTTTTCGGCCCGGGGAAGGGCTGTCCCGCGGTCTCGACGACGTTCCAAGCTCAGGCGGCCGCTATCAACGCTGGCACTGCTGCTGCTCCACGCCCACCCCCCGCTGCGCCTTCAGCCGCTCCTTCATCCAATGGTACTGGCGCTCCGTCCCCTGGGGCTATTACCGCACTTGCGCCTTCGCTTGGCTTCACCGCCGGCAAGAACCCGACGAGTGAGTTTTTTTTTCGTCTTCTCAGGGTGTCCCCCCCCTCCCCCATTCCACCCAGTGTTTCCGTTTGTGCTCATTTTTGATTATTAATTTATTAATTTATTTCACCCTTCTCATTAGACACCGGCGATTGTGATGGTGCCGTCAACGGTGCGAACGGCCAGCCGATCAAGGTTCCCTGTTCCTGCCCTCCGGATCAGGCGACGTTTAACCAGGTGTGTTACATTGCGCTTCTGCTCGAGATATATATATGCTTGCTTATCCGTTAACGAAATCTATTTCAGCATCTCATCGGGGACGTTCTCGCGGGACACGCAGTGAACAACCCGTCCGTGAAGGTGTCCTTCCCACTCGACAATACTGTCCAGTCGCAGCTTGCGCGCGTCAATACCGCGCTCGTTACGCTACAGAACCTTTTCGGGTCTGGTAAAGGATGCCCCGCTGTGTCGACGACGCTCTCGGCTCAGCAAGCGGCATTACTGAAACGGCTCTGAAGCATTGGATGAGAAAGAAAGGAAAAACCTTTTTTTCTTTTTGTTGGGTCCTAGTGTTTTGGACCGCAGTCGGAGATCTGTGGTCTCCGCGTGTATTCGTGATTTATTTCATACTTAAACGTTATATTTATACCCAGATGTTGACCAAAAATTGTAACTTTTCTTCGGAAATGTGCGGAATCAATTGATCCTTTTAATGTTAGTGTTGTTCCAATACCGGCTTTTTTTTGTAAATCCAGGCCCTCTTTCTCTCTTTTTCTCATGCCACAATGGTGAACCTACTTGGGTCAAGGTCATTGCGCTGTTTAGAGGGATTCTTAGTGGCTATAGAGGGGCTGACACACCAAGTGTAGCTCTGCCATGCGCTATCTATTAGAAACCGGAACATCCAGTCCGAACTGATACCTTACATCAATCGTTTCGAGATCATTGGATTGGATTAGCGTTCTAGTTGTCAATGAATGTTAGTGAGCCTCAGCCTCAGCATCATGTCGTTGTCGCTATCGCTGGACCTGGCCCCACTCGCCAGGGTCGGCTTGTCACTCACTCAACTCTTTATGACCGACGTCTTCCCTTTTACCATCATATCCCCTTCCCTGGCATTTGCCATTGACCTGGCTGTCATATTTTCTCGCCCTCATCTGGTTATAAGGGCTTTCTACTAATCCCCACTGCTCACCCCGTCGTATCTCAAGGGCGCTGCGTTTGTTTCAATAATACCCTATACCCATCCCCCGAGTAAAGCAACCCCAAATTCGCGTCGTGAACCCGTGAGCTCGTGAACAACGAATGATATCCTTAAGATCAATCCTAGCTCTGTCCTTGGGTCTCCCCATCATCGCCGTTAGAGCAACGCAGTACAGTTTGGTCAAGCAATATGCTGGGGCGCACTTCTTTGACGGTTGGGACTTTTACGGGAATTGTGAGTTGCCGAACTGAACTCTTGCGGAATGTCTCTCTCGCTCATTAGAGCCGACCGGCGTACAGATGATAACCTCACCAACGGCGACGCAATGTACGTTGTAGCCTCTACCCTCCCCCACACATGCGCACCCTCTGTCCCCTCTGCCCTTCAAAACCTGACGTTCTCACGTGTCACAGATTCGTAACTGCATCGCAAGCTGCCTCACAGCGCCTCGCGTTCGTCAACTCTGCAGGGAATGCGATCATGAAGGTCGACAACAAGACGAATGTGGTATTCAACGATAAGCGTAACACCGTGCGCATCTCGTCCAAGGATCGCTTTGCCGTTGGTAGTGTGTGGATCGCTGACATGCTGCATGTCCCTTATGGGGTAAGCCATAGGTCCTACTCGACGACTCACTCGTAGCCCTTCCTCTTTCGACCTGAGAAAGATACCCGCAATTTCTAGGTCATATAGTATAATGCTGACCCCTCTTTTTCTCAATCTCAGTGCTCCGTATGGCCTGCTTTCTGGTCTCAGGCGCTGGATTGGCCCACAGGGGGTGAGATCGACACCTTCGAGGCTGTCAATATGGAATCCAACTCGCAGATATCGCTGCACACCGTCCCCGGCTGCACTGTCGTCAATGCTGTGCAGACGAGCACACTTGTCAATACGACGGATTGCTCTTTCTTAGCAAATCAGAACTCGGGTTGCGCCGTGGGTAACCCCGACCCGAATTCTTACGGCGCTGCGTTTGCAGCTACAGGTGGAGGTGTCTTCGTTACCGAATTTGCAGAAACGGGCATATCGTTGCGTGTCCTTTCCGATTTTTTGATTTACTTGTCTCGTGCTCGTAGCTGACGCGGCCCCCCACCAGCGTTTGGTTCTTTTCTGTGCGTTCTCTCCTTCGGACTTCCCGGTCTAATGATGTTTGACATCATACGTCATTCTTGTAGCGCGGCAACGTGCCCAACTCGTTACAAGGTAATGCGAGCAGTGTCGATACTTCGTCGCTCGGCAAACCCGTTGCGAATTACCCCACTGGCGGCTGCAACGTCGACAGATTCTTCCAGCCACAGAAGCTTATCTTTGACATCACGCTGTGCGGTGGTGCGTGTAATCCGCATTTGGGGCTCAACTTGAATGACTGAATGTGACTGATGATCAACCCTAACCCTTGTCTCGTTATGTTCCGTCTGTAGACTTTGGTGCGTGCATTCCTTCCCCAAATGTCGTTGACTCTCTATCAACTTGACTATCTCGTGCCTTGTGCAGCCGGTAATCCTCAGACATTCGCGCAGACATGCTCGGGCTTTTGTTACCAAGACTATGTGATTGGCTCCCCGAGCAATTACGACAACGCATACTTTGAGGTCCGATCCGTGCGCATATTCGGTACATCACCCTCTGTCGATATCACGCCGGGCAGCAGTGGTGCAAGCCAGGACACAACGAGTGTTCTTTGGCTCGGGCTCACTGGTCTTTCGGCAACTCTCCTTTTCCTCCTGGCCTTGTGATTCACCCGGCTTTATATGCGTCAAGTTCACCGCTTCTTCAGGGGGAGGCGCTTTGGTGAGGAGATGATGGAGAGATGTTCCGTTCCGTTCAAGTCGTGGATTGTTCAGGAGTCGTCGGTGGCAGAAGGATAATTCACGATATTACGCAATGGGCTTGCAACCGATCCACAGTTGCCAGATTCCCTCCCTCTCCCCCCTTTGCGAGATTTGACCGTGGTTGCTGCATCTTATCGGAGTTTTTGTTTTTTCAATATGGCGCAGGTGTTCTTTTAAAGCGGAGTTGTCTATGTCCATTGCCATAGCACTCAATTACAATCTTTGGAGCAGACCACACCAGAGCGCTAGCCAACCCCCTCCTAAGAGAAGACGCCATATAGGTTCTCGTAATACGGAAAATAAAAATAACACTCTCGGCAGGCTCTTTCGTCCGTTCGCGATAAGGAAACATTCAGAGAAGTTCCCAGCATCATCTTCTCATTCTCACAATCACATCGCCCCGAGCCTCAAGAGGAAGTATCTTAAATCTTATATTCCATTCGATGGGTCAGAATCACGTGCCTATAACGATTCCTTCGAAACTCAAGCACAATTCTCTTAACACGTCACTGCCTGCGCCGCCCGTCTCTTCTTCCCTACCGGCTGCACCGACGCTGCCCATCCTGATTCCGCCAGATCACAGTAGTAAGACGACAATGACGACGACGGCAACAACGACAGCAGCAGCAGCAGCAGCATCAATATCCCACGCCCTGGAACCCAATCACCTGTTCAGCGTGCAGGGAATAGTGGCGGTTATCACTGGAGGAGGTACAGGTAAGTGTCCAACCCTCTTCCTCCCCCTTTCCCAGAAAGTAAAAGCAAAGATGCATGTTGCGCGTTGGGTGTTAGAAAGCAATGCTGAAACCAATTATTCGCATCGTATAACATGTTTTTTTATATATATCTCCTCTTTTATTCTCTACCTCTCCTTCACTTACCTTTCCTTTCTCACAATTCCTTTTGTTTTGTTTTTCAAGGAATTGGGCTGATGATGGCCACCGCTCTTGAGAATAACGGCGCGACAGTGTACATCGTCGGCCGACGGCTCTCCGTCCTCGAAAAAGCTGCCCGCGAAAGAAGTGTGCGTCTCTCTCTCTCTCTCTCTCTTGTTGGGAAGGCCTTCGCTTCCAGTTTTTCAAAAGAGCCTGCCTCAGTCGAACTAATCAGCGATAAAAAAAAATATTACTTTTTTTTAGAGGTATGGCCGAATGATCCCGTTGCAAGGCGACGTGACGTCCCGCGAGTCGCTCCAAGCCGTCGTCAAAGCGGTCCACACACGCTCGGGATACGTGAACGTGCTTGTGAACAACGCCGGCATTGCGCGTGGAATGCTTCCACCTACATTGAACCAGACCGGTCCCAAGAGCAGCGGAGCCGCGGGGTCGGAGTCGATCGGAGCGCTGCGGGATGTCCTTTGGAACTCAGCTTCGCCTCAAGATTTTCGTGAAGTTTACGAAGCGAACGTCGTCGGCACTTATTACGCTACCGTCGCGTTTCTCGAACTCTTGCATCTCGGAAATTTGAGCCACACCCACACCCACCCCCACCCCCACGTCCATGTTCACTCCTCTGTTGGCGAACCAGGATCAGCAGCAGCAGGATCGAGGTCAGGATCACAGACGCCAGTACCGATTCTGGTGCAGGTGCAAGAGCAAGAGCAAGAGCAGGAGCAGGAGGTGCAATTGCTGGAACCACCGGCGGTGACTAGCCAGGTGATCACATTGTCGAGCGTTGCCGCGTTCCGACGAGACGAGAGGCAATATAGCATTCCGTACACGCTGAGCAAAGTCGCTAACATGCACATGGGCAAGATTTTCGCCAATATGCTGCGCGATTGGAAGATCCGCTCGAACATCATCGCCCCAGGAATCTTTCCCTCTGGTAGGTTTTATTTTTATTTTTACCCCATTCACCAGGGGTAGGCGTGACAAATGTGATTGGCTGTCACCTGTTGGCTTTTTGACTTATTCGTTCGTTCACCAACCTTGATTCTGATTGAAAAAAAAAAAACAAACAAAACCATCCCAAAAAAAAAACGAAATTTCATCTGTAGAGATGACGGCTTGGGCGATCCCAGATTCGCACGCCGCTCATGACGTACCGCTACAACGCGTTGGGAACATAGAGGACATAGCCGGCCTGATCCTCTTCCTCTCGAGTCGCGCTGGGGGTTATGTCGATGGAGTGGTACATATCATCGATGGCGGGCGACTCACGATGTTCTCTTCCACTTACTGATCTTGATCCCTCCTGATCTTCGCCACCACCATCATGACTTTCCACATCATGACCTAATCGTCGGTTGAGCCATGCGGCTCCCACAACGCCAAGTCGCGTATGTAATCGGTCTAGTTTATAGGGTAGTTGGATACGAACTCTTTATACATGGGATAGGCATATCGCCTCATTTCCCGCAGCTGCTGTCGCTAACTTTTGCGCGGTGATTCAAGTCCACAATTCGCGGGAGTCGGAGGGACCTGATTTTATATCCATTGGCTAGGGGACAACTACATTCTGAAGCGATTCGACACTTTACAATAAGTTATATTTGGTAACTGGCGTGCTCGCCATACCTCTTCCCACTTGGCCATAAGTTTGAAATTCGGTAATTATGCAGCGTAGTGCTATCATTTCGTTCCATGGCGCTAGCGAGCACTAGAGGATCTTGCTGCCACAATCAATACACCGTTATCCAATCTCTGCTGCTGGACCGAGTATCCGTCCAAAAAGTCCCCTGCAGGCAATTGGATTGGCAATTATCTTCCATGGCTCAAATCAACATCGATACACCTGAAGATCATCACCCATCACGTGGGCGGGGGTGGCGTGGATAGCGATAAATGGCTGGAAGCTGGAGTTTATCCGCCCGCTCAGTTGTTTTAAGGAACACCGTGTTAGAAGACTAGCATCATTCGTGACTCTAAATGGTGATACAGTCGTGGACACGTCATCACACGCCACCGCTAAGTCACTCGCCTCCCGTCATACCTCGAAATGTTGAGTTTCTGTATTCACCGAATTCAGTAGATCCCGTCGTAGAGGTAAATGGTTTAGGAAACGGTATCATACAGATGCAGAGGTTTGTACTGGTATTGGCAGCAAGTGCTCCTCGCAAACATGTGGGGAGAGCAGAACCATCCCCAGGTTGGTAGTGTTCGCTACGGGTAGGTGCAACCCGCCGGGTATGCGGGTATAGGTCGGGGTTCAAGTCTTCATACCCCTCATGTGACCCCTACCCGCGGACGCCCAAACCTTTACCTGCCAGAGCCAATATACTGAAATTGGAAGGGCGGCAACGAGGGCGGCAACGCATGTGGCATTGCACCAGCCACAGAAAACTATACAGACCCAGTGGTCCCATTGCATACAACTCAGGTTCTATGTTTGAGAGCTTGGATGAAGGCAGGTTATGTAGAGACTGCTGATTCTGATTTAAAGTATGCAGCATCTCAACCTGATACCAAAAATGATGAAGAATGGCCACATGACAAATGGATTATAGCTTAAGTAGTACACTGTCATTCTAGGCTACTAGACTTGAAATGTAAAAAATGGGTATACGACCCATGGTGTACCCCGTACCCATAGTATAGCAAACCTGTACCCTTGGTGTAAGAGTCCGGGTACATACGGCCCGGGTACAGGTTCGGGTCCGTGTGTTTTTACCCGCGGGTTACCCGTGTGGCTCAGGTTGGTCGACAAATAAATGCCTTTTGTAACAGTGACTCAGGCCCCGCCTTATCACTCACACCATTCACTATTGTACAAGAGTACAAGAGATACCTTGCTATAGAGGCTTCATGTCAACGACGATATGGCAGCCAGCTTTCTTGGGGGTCATGATATCCAGTGCACAAGTCTAGGATTGTACAGCCATGCACTCGGCTACGCCATTGTGTTGAGGGGTATCTTGTGCTGTTACTTTATGCTCGATCCCTTTTCCCTGTAAGGGAGGTTTGAGTGGCATCAGCAATGTATTCGCCCTTTCCATTAGAGCGCAGGGCCTTGGCTCAGTGCCCAGTCTTGAGCTCAGTCATGACAACAAAATCATGTAGGTGCTGGTGGACCTCCGACTTCTCTCGCGCAGCCCGGCAATGAATACTTTGTAGGATTTGTCGGCGATCCATGTGAGTAAGTAAAGGTACCCGTAGTGCGAATGGACAGGTAGCTTTCCACGGACATCAGAGAATACGTGACCAAGTAAGTCCGCCAGCTCTAGTTTCTGTGCTCTTGCTGATCTCCGTGCTTTCCTTTTAGGCATGGCTCGCACGGCGGAGATTCAGGGGTTGTGCCTCCCTCAAGCACCATCCCATTTACTAAACCCTTCTTAGCCATTTGCAAGATTGTGTCGATGTTTCTCTCCCTCGGGCAACGAAAAAGTGACGCACGCTGTGTGCGCGGTTGTATTCAAGATAGTGTGTATATGCAGGATGTACAGCTCGCCATGAAGTTTACCCTCGCACGTCAGCACCCCTTTCTGATGAAAATGTTGCAGGCCCCCTTCTCGAAACGAACTGATACCCCGCGTTTCGAAAGTTGTCTCACTGACAGGATGTTTCTGTGAAGATCGGGGACATACAGGACGTCTTGCAACAATACTTTATGCCAGCTGTTGTTTGCGCGCATGAAGAATAACAAACCCCCGACACCTGTGCCTTGGATTACACTGCTGTCTCCCAGGATGATTTTGACATGAGTGGTGAGTGGTTGGAACTTCTGGAACCAATCTCTGTGTGAGCACATGGTGCGCGATGAACTGGAGTTAACAATCCACTGATCCTCCAGGGTCATGCCTGTCGTCACGTCATGTAATGACTTGAAGAGTTGAATAGTGTCGTTGTTGTCTTCAGAGGTCTCCTCAGTTCTCAAGGCAATCTTTGCAGCTGCTTCAGACTTGGGAAGGGCAGTGGACCTGGTTGCCTCCTCTTTCTCCTTTTTCTTCAGCCTTCGGCATTCAGAAATATCGTGTCTGTCGACCTCGCAGCGGGTAAAATGTTTGCTCAATCTTCGCCCCTTTTGTTTCTTGTTGCCAGACACTTTCGCCGGCTTTGCAAAGTAGGCTGTGGCGGAGGTGCCTGAGTCTTTAATGCGATGCTGTTCATCCATGATGATTGAGAACGAACGTGGTCGATGGTTGGGAATGATGCGGGGTTGGTGGAAAGGGCTTTTTGAGAGTGGATATGGAGGAAGGGAGTACGGAAATAATGGCGTAAGCGGTCATTTTGTCATCCATCTTGAGTCCCAAGTTGCTGATCAAGTTGGCCGCGCGGACAATGCCATTTATCTGCGGCTCAAGTGGTTCAGTTTCGCGAGAAGGTGGTCCAGAAGATGCTCTCCATAAGGTAGATGATTTGTTGTTCGCCTTTCGTTTCATACCAGCACGCTAACTGTTCCCAGCTTTCTTGCGCGCTCTGGGAGAATAGAACTGAGTTGAGAGGCTCGTCCTTCAAGGTGAGTGCAATTTGGGCTTGCGCCTCTTGGTCTTTTGCTAACCAATCTTCTAAAGCAGCGGGGTCGGAGCCATCGGGCCTGGCTAGTGTTCCATCGACAACAGACCAAATGTGGCGAAGCTTTAAGAGCATGCAATTGCGAAATTTCCAGTCAGTGAAGTTACTGCTGTCATCTTCTAACAATAGGACATCGTAGCGGTGTGTGCCAGGCTTGGATGTAGTGGTGGATGCCGTCTGGGGCATCGCCGCTCCGGGACTTTTTGAGCTGGGTGTGGTCATTGGTATTCTGGCGATGCTGGTGCTACGGAGGTCTTTTTGTAGGAAACTGTAAGGCAGTAGACTCAGTTTCCATGTAGGAAGAAACTGAGGTCCAATCAATCCTAGCTGGCTCGTATTTATGTGTGTCCGAATGTCCACATCCACGATCCTTTCATGTGTACAAGGCGCCTCTCATGCATACCCCATTGTTCTGACTGCCATTGTTGGACCACCAGTGTGGCTGACTGTCGTCTTTCAACACTTTTATAACCACTTAAAGTGAGACACCGGGTCTCATAATCTGTAGGAGATTGGACTCAGTCTCTGTGCGATAAGAAACCATATTGTAGAGCTAAAGTTGTGGGAAATTACGGCATTCATCACTCTCCTCCAACTTTTGCCGCGCCAAGACATAAACAATTGCCATCTGTCCTCATACAAGTTATATTGGCACAAAATGAGTGCAACACAGTCCAAGCTATTCTATCAATAATCGACTATCAAGCGTCATCTACATGATTGCTCTTAGACATTGACCGTTGTAGCACGTGAACCAACATCCACATGACTTGATAACTTAGAGCCATCGGGATATTGGGGGTCAATCTTGTTTGAGCACTTCTTGGGCAACAACGTCACCCAGCGCGTTCTCTGGATTTCTAGACCTTTCTTTCCAAAGTATCGCTCACTTTCGAAGCCCCACTGATAGTTCGCTCGCACCCAATTTCCAATTCCGTCCACATACTGCGCCAGCTGTTCATCCACCGGCTTACCAAACTTCGGAATCTTGTTCTCGTATATGTCCATGAACTTCTCTTCCAGTTCTTTGTGATATTCAGAAACCCAGTTCATGGCCCCTTGGATGTCGGTCTTGTTCTGTTGCATCGCAATGGTTATTACGTTGTAGTTATCGTCGCCGCGCGCCTGCTCGCTGTTGTATGAAGCCATGTCCTAAGCAAACACAAGACTTGTCAGCCTTGACACATATCGGAAGCAAGCGCAACCTACATTATCCAGAATGATCATGTCAGCGGCCAAAACTGATAATTCCTGAATGGTGGGGTGGTTTACTGCCTCGTCAGGGAGGTCCATTTCTAATTCAAGGATGGCGAAACACGGCTTGGTGCCAACGTCTTCTCTTCTGATTTCAAAGTACTCCTCGATAGTTGGAGTATGCTTGTTGGTTCGATCTGCTGCATGTTGTGCAACAGCTTGCATGTAAGAGCCAAATGTCTCTATGAACCGTTTCTGTGACTGGGGACTAGCTGTCTTGATTCCCAATTCCCAGAACCTAGATCGATGCGGTCAACACATATCCTCGCTCTTTTTAACAGGCCTTACTGTCTGGTGACCTCGCCACCGATCCATTCGCCTCTGGGACGAGGGGTGTGCGGATTGCGGAGGGCGTCCATGGTAGTGTTGACCATTTTCTGAACTCCATCCTCATCGGCTATATCTGAACACCCGTCGCACAGGAGGAACACACCCATCATGTCGCAAATAGTGCGCAGGCGTTCTTCGCGTCAAGAGTGAATATAATTTATTGTGTTCATCTCAATAGAGGCCTACCTTTGTCATAAAAAGGATATGCGAGGGATGAGAGAAGGCCTGGAAAGAGTTGAGTCGATGAATTTGGCATCTAAAAGAGGATGTAATGGCTCGTACAGAAGTCGCAAATATCATTGGCCGCCTGGACTTTGGGGCTGAACGCTCCAAAGCTCCTCATCCACGCTGCGGTTTCTGCCTTTACCTCAAGGTAGTGCGGGTTGATTCGACGAGGCCATTTCCAATTCTCCAAGACGTTGGGAATGTAAAATGTGTTGGACATTGCAGATGTTCTCTTATGAAAATGCTGGCAAGGATTCAGAGCTGGGATGAGACCTGGGGGGAGGGTAAGGAGGGCGTCATCGCATCATGGAACTGGTCTTAAATCCCCTAATGAGCCCGTACAGGTCGCTGCATTCAGCAATAATACTATGTTGGGGTTGTGATGTCCTTTTAATTACCGTCAGGCTAAAGCACATGAAACTTTGAGTTGTCAAAGGTGTCGCGAGCCATCTAGTTTATTTCGTTTACCGTCCCGTAGTCAGCGTTCTACATCAGGGAAATTACATTTGTTAGGATGCCTATGATGAGTAGAGATACCAGTGCTAGACTGGTTATAATACTTTTTATAGATAGTCTAGCGCTGGTATTCTAGGCATCCTAGCAAATGTAATCTATGAGTGCTTCGATGTCTCAACGGTCGTTCCCAATGGAAGAACGGGTACGTCCCACTGCGGGCATGATTTGTGAGTGAGAATGACACACATTGAGATCCTGACACCGTGAATTCCCTGAACTTTGTGGTTGGGTACATGATGGATGAGGGCAGAGTCAAGATAGGTTTCATGCGATAACAATTTGCTCACCCCTCATCCCAAAGGCGAATAGATCGGTGCCGAGGTCACCCGACAATGTGAGAGTGTGGAGACATGTCTTGAAGGCATTGACCTAGGTTCTGGGAGCTAACAATCATATTCTTTCATGCTTTCATTACTTCACTGCTCGTGTTCTTTTTCTTTCAATTCTTCACTTGCCCTTCGTCTGTGTTGTTTTATCTTTGCATGCCACTTATCCTTCTCTACGTACTTGACTTAGTTCGGGATTGTCACACGCTGACCGCATGTATACAGGGGCCTACGTTTTGTCCCTGAGATAGGGACGTCATTTTTGCCTGCTCCAGCCTTCAACATGGCGAACGGTTTACGATCGTGGAAGGCCTTCAGCGAAATTGACGTATCCTATCAACCTGCCTTCGATGAACTGTGTTTTTTCTCCATTCATTCATCCATCCTTCTCCTTCTACTTCACTTTTTGGGAAAAACCGACTCTTTACGAACCCACGCGGTCTTCGGATCCATACAGTGGGTTCAATATGGAAGGATGTTCCCAAGGGGGAGAGAAGGGGATGTAAAGAGAGAGAGAATCCTGAGAGCCTTAGTTCCGAACACTAGCCGGGAGCGATGCTTGAGGACTTGGGTCATTGTGAAGAATTGCTGAGAATGAATAAGTCGTTGAGGGCACTTCTTTGTCTTGTATTGTCTAACTTGCCTTTTTTCGGCACGCTGGTTTAAGGTTGAGACGGGTACTCCCTCGATTGTATAGAGCAGACTCACACAATCACTCTCGTCCCTTGCTGTATTCATTTTGGCGAACGTATCTCACTCCCGGCATCATCTGAAGTCTTAAAAATTATAGATTTCAGGCTCTCTACTCTGTCAGAACTTCGTTCTGCGTCAGGTGTTGTTTAGATCCATCAAGAGGCCGGAAATTCTACACCGCTCGCTTCCGCAAGGACTTCCCCGCGTCGGCCAGGCTTTGTGCCTGCTCCCCCACCCTTGAGGCCACTGTCTCCCACCTCCTCCTTCATTTCTCCTGTATTCAACTGCCCGTGCATCTTAGGGCCTCACCACCTGGTCCACCACTGGCCTGCCCTGGCTGGCGGCGTTCCAAAACACCCACTACGTCGGAGCCCTCCTGAGCTTCCTACAGGAGACGCGTGCCGCCTTCAAGCTGTACTTGTCGAGACAACCTCTGGAGCTGGACTAGGTCTAGCAGTCCCCGGGGTACTTGGTTGAGGTAAGTTTCGCTCTGCCTCCCTCCATACAGCAGGGGGTTTGTCCCTGCTTCGCTCCTTTCCCCACCACGCTTTCATTACTTTCCCCTTGGGGGTTTTTACACAGAGTTCCGTCTCCATGACGTTCGTTCATACCTGACTAGTAGCCGTGCGACTTAGGCAAGTCCTTGAAGCGCGTAATAAAAGTGGTCGGATTCTATGATACCGAGCACTAACGTTTTCCGTCTTTCAAAAATGATAATAGCCACTCCTTCGTTATAGCTAACTCAACTTGACTGTGCGCCTTTCATATATATCTGGTATTTAGCCCCCCGTTTCAAATCACGGCCTCGTTGTTGTACGCCAGACAACCACTGGCATTTATCACTCACATTCACCATGAACAGGCAAATTTCTCCTAACTAGTTGTCTTCAGCTCCCTCGTCTGACATTCGATCACTTCTCACGAGAAGCGCACAGGGATTAACTTGATCGATCGCCCACTTCGAGTTTCGGAACTTACAGATTTCCTCACCTTGGATTCCAAGGCGGATAAATTTCTTGTGCTTGAAGCTAGTTGGCGCCCTAAAGATCCCGAATATGCAGTTCTGGCTACATGCTCTAGCTTCATTTCGATCGTGGACGCGAATGAATCACCCCTGATCGTGCAATTTTTCCTACTTCTCAATGAAGCAATATTCAACATCGAATAACCTTGGCAGAGCGGGCAGACGTGTTTCTCGCTATTCTTTTTCCATTGAAGATCCACATACGACAGTTGCACATGGCTGCCTCTCCACTTTACTCCATGTGGACGAGAATGTCAACAGAAGCAGCATTACAAACTTCCCTCTCGCTGCCTATGCCCCCCAATACTTGGTCATTCATATATCATTTCCGAATATTCAGCGGTACGTAAGAGACGCACTGAAACGCCTTCTCGACCCACATAAACCGCACTTTGCGATCTGGATTTGGATATACGACGTGGATGAAAATTCAGGACAATCGATGACCTCAGAGACCCCATCACAGCCACGAGCGAGTCCATTATACTACGCCTCTCAGTTCGGCCTCGCCCAGATAGTAGATTGGCTGTCCTCTAAATCCCCCTTGAGCGTAAATCCCCTCGTTGGTTACTACAAAACCCCATTGATCGCAGCATGTGAAAAGGGCTATGCCAATATCGCCAGAATCCTGCTCTACCGCGGTGGATCTCATAGAACCCAGGGTCCTGACGGGCGGACTGCTTTATATTTGGCCTCAGAAAAACGGTCGTCTGGGCGCTTTAGAGTTACTGCTTGAGAACAGTGCAGACCCGAATACCTTTTTCATGTGCCAGTATAGTCCACTCGGTCAGGCGTTACGGAATCGCCATCTGAGAGTCGCATAGTTACTGCCCCAGCACGGGGCGCGCGTAGGTGCACAGAACGGCAAAGGAGAGACCATACTGCGTCAGGCATCTAATGGGGGAGACGATTTGGAATCTGTTCAGATGCTCCTGGGTTATGGCGCAAATACGGGCTTGGAAGACAGCCGGCGGCGGACTGCACTAGAGATAGCAAGAGAAAGTGGACAAGAAGAGATTGTGCAGCTATTGTTGGAGCATGATGCCGAGACCATACACTGAAGCGCAGCCATGTTGGAATGGTTCTTGGGGCGTATGAGTCTTGTCACTTGCACCATAAATACATTAACTTAGAGGACTGGCAACCAGCCAAGTGAGGTGAAGGTCTTATTGATGACGACCCGGCGAGATAGAGTCTGTAATGTGATTATGTTCTGCACACATTCACCGGACAAAGGGGGAGGAGGAGACGGAATTGGGTTTTGTGAGCATGAACCAAGGAAGGAAGGAAAGCATGTAATAATTTTATGGTAGTCGATTATCCCGTGGTCCCGATGGGGCGGGGCG
This sequence comes from Multifurca ochricompacta, assembly GCA_022496185.1. Classification (NCBI taxonomy): domain Eukaryota; kingdom Fungi; phylum Basidiomycota; class Agaricomycetes; order Russulales; family Russulaceae; genus Multifurca; species Multifurca ochricompacta. The sequence continues at coordinate 285,307 of WTXG01000031.1, read as the reverse complement.
GAGTGAAGTGGAAAAAGCTGTATTAGCATCCAGGCTCCGGATAAATGGACTCAGCAAACCCTGCTCGGATCGAAATGAATGGAATGGAAGTATACCATACAGTGCAAGATGAAGTAGGCTTATAAAAAAGAAATAGAAACATCTGAACTCAAACAGGACGCTGGCGGGCGCAGCTCCCTCTCTGTCGCGCGCCTTTTCTACGCTGCGATGACTTGAGTTCCATTACTGTACTACTACCCACCTGAGGGGGTATCGTCTGTGGCGCAAAACTGGTGCACGCGGGGCTGAAAAAGGGATGTGTGTCCATGTCCAGGCGACGTTCCAGGCGACATTGAGTATGGTAAGAGACGCAAGTGACGTAGTAATACTGCAAGAACTTATGCTCCCAAGACAATGTTGTCAGCTGAGTATTATTGACCTCTGATAACATGGTTTCTCTCAAAAGCAAGCAAACAATGTGACTTTTGATTTTGACAGGAGATTGGCAGGTGTTCTATTGAAGCTTTCCAACAAACTTGAAGGATGCGAATTGGGTGGTCATGGCGCCGATGATCCCACCACCAAAAAGGCCCGGATCTCGAGCGCAGAGCTTTGACCTTATCAGAGATATTCGTCGACCCCAGATCTTATTGGTGATTTCCTGATTTCTTTAATGATTTTAATCTAGACGCCTGAATTTTGTCCACGTGAATAAATTTGGCTTCTAATTCAGTCCATGCACGTGCACAATACTAGTATCGTGTGTACACTAGAAGTTAAGAAGACGGTACACAACCTATGGAGATTGGAATACCGTACAGTTAGCACTAAATTACAGCAGTAATAGATAGCATGGTTGTATTGACCTCAGTATCCATGCAAGAAGAAACTGAGGTCCTAAGTAAGGGTTTTATAATCAGGCGCCATCCACGATCTCTACATCTTATCTTATCTCACACAGCAAGTGTGGGATACTAGCACCCTTTACACAATGGGGTCAGAGCCATCGGGCCTGGCCTGGCTAGTGTTGTAGCAAGCTATGAAAGCGTAGTCTTTGGGATAGAAAGACTATGTAATTTGTTAATACCTACAAATGTGTAGCTGCACAAATGAATCAGTGAATGGGTAATGTAGCTGTAACACAGAAAGTACTGACCTCAGTCTTTGGGATAAAAAGACTGAGGATTCTAACTACGCTACTGAGTCTTTATGGTAGAGAAAATTGCACGACCCGCGTGCTCTTATTGCGTTGATACGGCAATGATCGGATCCGGGCCGCCATCTCCGGTATCAATTGGTTGCGCGCTATGGCTACACTTCCAACAAGTGTTCCATCGACAACAGACCAAACGTGGCGAAGCTTTAAGAGCATGCAAATGCGAAATTTCCAGTCAGTGAAGTTACTGCTGTCATCTTCTAACAATAGGACATCGTAGTGGCGTGTGCCAGGCTTGGATGTAGTGGTGGATGCCGTCTGGGGCATCGTCGCTCCGGGACTTTTTGAGCTGGGTGTGGTCATTGGTATTCTGGCGATGCTGGTGCTACGGAGGTCTTTCTGTAGGAAAATGTAAGGCAATAGATTCAGTTTTCATGTAGGAAGAAACTGAGGTCCAATCAATCCTAGCTGGCTCGTATTTATGTGTGTCCGAATGTCCACATCCACGATCCTTTCATGTGTACAAGGCGCCTCTCATGCATACCCTATTGTTCTGGCTGCCATTGTTGGACCACCAGTGTGGCTGACTGTCGTCTTTCAACACTTTTATGACTGCTTAATGTGAGACACTGGGTCCATCTCATAATCTGTAGGAGATTGTGGTATGATTATGGACACAAAAGAAGACGAGCGGGGACACGCAAGTGGGTTTAGAATGGAAGCGAAGATACAAGCGAAACTAATAAGTTTTTTATAGAGTTTATGATATAGGAGTCAAATAGGAGACATAATATGAAGGGGTCGAAGCAGAAGGCCAAAAGCAGTGGCCAGGGGTCCATACAATGTAAACTACAAGTTATTCAGAATGAAATTTAATGCGTGCAATGAAGAGTAAAAGGAGGTGCGCGATAGAATGATTAACTGTAATAGATTTAAGTCGCGCCTGAATAAAATAAAACCGGAATAATAAATGAAAAGGTAGAATGCATTTACTCTTCCGAACATGAAACCATAGACCATAGAATCTTGAGCAGTGTCCAGAAAATTAAGCTTGTCCGGTTTGAACGTCTTGAGAATATAATCCATCAGATTGGACTCAGTCTCTGTGCGATAAGAAACCATATTGTAGAGCTAAAGTTGTGGGAAATTACGGCATTCATCACTCCCCCAACTTTTGCCGCGCCAAAACATGAACAATTGCCATCTGTCTTCATACCAAGTTATATTGTCACAAAATGAGTGCAATACAGTCCAAGCTATTCTATCAATAATCGACTATCAAGCGTCATCTACATGATTGCTCTTAGACATTGACCGTTGTAGTATGTGAACCAACATCCGCATGACTTAATAACTTAGAGCCATCGGGATATTGGGGGTCAATCTTGTTTGAGCACTTCTTGGGCATCAACGTCACCCAGCGCGTTCTCTGGATTTCTAGACCTTTCTTTCCAAAGTATCGCTCGCTTTCGAAGCCCCACTGATAGTTCGCTCGCACCCAATTTCCAATTCCGTCCACATACTGCGCCAGCTGTTCGTCCACCGGCTTACCAAACTTCGGAATCTTGTTCTCGTATATGTCCATGAACTTCTCTTCCAGTTCTTTGTGATATTCAGAAACCCAGTTCATGGCCCCTTGGATGTCGGTCTTGTTCTGGTACATCACAATGGTTATTACGTTGTAGTTATCGTCGCCGCACGCCTGCTCGCTGTTGTATGAAGCCATGTCCTAAGCAAACACAAGACTTGTCAGCCTTGACGCATATCGGAAGCAAGCGCAACCTACATTATCGAGGATAATCATGTCAGCGGCCAAAACTGATAATTCCTGAATAGTGGGGTGGTTTACTGCCTCGTCAGGGAGGTCCATTTCTAATTCAAGGATGGCGAAACACGGCTTGATGCCAACGTCTTCTCTTCTGATTTTAAAGTACTCCTCGATAGTTGGAGTATGCTTGTTGGTTCGATCTGATGCATGTTGTACAACAGCTTGCATGAAAGAGCCAAATGTCTCTATGAACCGTTTCTGTGACTGGGGACTAGCTGTCTTGATTCCCAATTCCCAGAACCTAGATCGATGCGGTCAACACATATCCTCGCTCTTTTTAACAGGCCTTACTGTCTGGTGACCTCGCCACCGATCCATTCGCCTCTGGGACGAGGGGTGTGCGGATTGCGGAGGGCGTCCATGGTAGTGTTGACCATTTTCTGAACTTCATCCTCATCGGCTGCACCTGAACACTCATCGAACAGGACGAACACGACCATCAAGTCGCAAGTAGTACGCAGGCGTTCTTCGCGTCAAGAGTGAATATAATTTATTGTGTTCATCTCAATAGAGGCCTACCTTTGTCATGAAAAGGACATCCGAGGGACGAGACAAGGCCTGGAAATAGTTGAATCTATGAGTTTGGCATCTGAAGAGGACGTAATGGCTCGTACATAAGTCGTAAAGATCATAGGCCGCCTGGACTTTAGGGCTGACTGCCCCAAAGCTCCTCACCCACGCTGCGGTTTCTGCCTTTACCTCAAGGTGGTGCGGGTTGATTCGACGAGGCCATTTCCAATTCTCCAAGACGTTGGGAATGTAAAATGTGTTGGACATGGCAGGTGTTCACTTATGAAAATGCTGGCAAGGATTCAGAGCTGGGATGAGACCTGGGGGGAGGGTAAGGAGGGTGTCATCGCATCATGGAACTGGTCTTAAATCCCCTAATGAGCCCGTACAGGTCGCTACATTCAGCAATAATACTATGTTGGGGTTGTGATGTCCTTTTAATTACCGCCAGGCTAAAGCACATGAAACTTTGAGTTGTCAAAGGTGTCGCGAGCCATCTAGTTTATTTCGTTTACTATCCCGTAGTCAGCGTTCTACATCAGGAAAATTACATTTGTTAGGATGCCTAAGATGAGTAGGGATACCAGCGCTAGACTGGTTATAATGCTTTTTATAGATAGTCTAGCGCTGGTATTCTAGGCATCCTAGCAAATGTAATCTATGAGTGCTTCGATGTCTCAACGGTCGTTCCCAATGGAAGAACGGGTACGTCCCACTGCGGGCATGATTTGTGAGTGAGAATGACACACATTGAGATCCTGACATCATGAATTCCCTGAACTTTGTGGTTGGGTACATGATGGATGAGGGCAGAGTCAAGACAGGTTTCACGATGCGATGACAACCTCCTCACCCCTCGTCCCAAAGGCGAATAGATCAGTGCCGAGGTCACCTGACAATATGAGAGTTGTAAGGATGGCTCGGGCATTGGGCATGAAACCTCCAGCCACCGCTTCTCTTCTCTTTTGTTTCAAATCCCTGAATTAGAGCAATTATGATTTAGTTTCAAACATTTGACACATATCTTTTATTTTATCAGTACATTCACATTCCGGGCCGCCTGCCTGTCCATTCCTTACAATCAGTTTCACCATTTAACCATCACCTGCACTTCACTGACAACCTCACTGTCTTCAGTACCTGATCCTTACCTTGCTTGTGACTAGTGTTGTGATGGCCCCAGTGTTGACACAGGATGTGTCTGGAGATGCTTCAGGCATCTGAGGTTCGCTTCTGCTGTAGATTAGATTAGATTAGATTACGGAGTTTCAGACTTTTTATGTTATCTTTATTATGCTTTTCTTTCATTTACTCAGCAGCTTAGTGATAGCCTTAGTAATTGTCCATAGCATGTGATTCTCCTCTGGCCAATGGCCTTTGTCCCTCACTGTCTATTGTCTGGCACTTGTGGACTTATTCCCAGTGTGCACAGACCATCCCTTGGGGTATATAATGTTGACACAGGATGTGTCTGGGGGTGCTTCAAGCATCTAAGATTCACTTCAGCTGTAGATTAGATTAGATTAGAGCTTCAGACTTCTTACAATATCTTTATTACATTTTTTCTCACCTTACTCAGCTGATTAGTGATAGACTAAGTAATACGCAGTATAGCATGTGATTCTCCTCTGGCCAATGGCCTTAGTCCCTCATTGTTTATTGTCTGTAGTGAATAGCAGGGGTAACCCCCAGGTATCTTCATTGGTACCCATACCTGTACCCATACCTGTCGCTATGGTTACGGGTAACCTGCAGGTTGCCTGTGTTAAATGTGTGCAAGTTCTTTACTTGCATCATGCATTTTGGATATCTGGCCCAGGCCATCCCTGTTACATCCAGTGCAGGATGTTCCACACAACTTGTGTGACAGCATTCATTTGAAGTCAGATAAGAAACCAATAAGGCTTCTTGGAGTTCAATAGGGATGAGTCAGAGTCAAAGGGGCTGTTCCCTAAGACAATGTTAAGCAGAAGAGTGCTGGAAGCACTGAGACAGATAGTGAATAGCAGGGGTAACCCCTGGGTATCTTCATTGGTACCCGTACCCATACCTGTACCCGTTGCTATGGGTACGGGTAACCCACAGGTTACCTGCGGGTCACCTGTGGGTTACCTGTGTAAACGTGTGCAAGTTTTTTGCTTGCATCACACATTTCGGATAACCGGCCCAGGCCATCCCAGTCAAGGAGATACACAATGCATTCATTTGTGGCTACTCAGGATCCTTCAAAGATTCCTGTTTTATTTTCATAAGATTAAGATAATTCATTATTCTATTGTTGTTTTATTATTCTGGTTTCAATTTTATACAAGTGCAACTAAAATCCACCCCAATATACAAAGATGATTAGATAGATGTTATAGAACATTGATGAAAAGCCTGTCAGATAACTGCATAGAATGCAAAAATAATTGACAAATGCATAGTGATTGGCAGGGGTAACCCCTGGATATTTGTTTTGATACCCAGGTTACCCATAAAATGAAACGCGTGCAAGTTCTTTACTTGCATCGCACATTTCAGACACCCAGCCTGGTCCATCCTGGTCAAGGAGATATGCACTTAAATACAACATGTTCATTTGTGGCTACTCAGGATCCCTCAATAATTGCTGATTTATGTTCAGAAGATTAAGTTTATTCTTTATTTACATTATTATTTTATTTCATTTTGTGGAACAGGCATGGCACAGGCTTGTACTTTAGATGTACTATATCAGCTACTAGATTAAATGAACATGTTATCTCGTTATCTCATTTAATGATGTAATTTGATCATATGTCAGATCTTAGATGTATATTCTATGTATCTAATTAATTTGTGAATGTGTTTCTGTTGTGTTATCTATGCATGATCACAATCTTGTCGGACCAATGGAAAATCAAAGCCGTGATTGTTAAGTCAACCTTCCTTAATAGGAAGGAGATCAGACCAATATGCTGGTCCATGTGATGCAATGTAGTTGCTGCTCTATGCAGCCTGTAGATACACATGGGCCTTGTTTCAGTAAAATAAATTGATAATTAGATTATAGAATAGTCTAACGTAGTCTAGAGCATATTTTAGATAGTGCCAGAGCAGCAGAATTGATTGTGCATTAATAAAACAGTTGCATCATGATTTTCAAGAGAGTGGATCACTGATAACACTTTTATTTTACATTGCACCATTGATCTGCTTTGATATTTCATAGGATAACACTAGAATATATTTACAGAAACCCTGTAGCATACATCAAATTAAATCTTGTCATTTGTTTGCTACAGATGTATTTTATCATTACATTTCTGCTGATCTTGTCAATGACTGATGACCACTTATACCTGCCAAACCCGCTGCGCAGGTATGGGTTTCTGGCGGGTTGGGAGTTGTATACCCATACCCATACCTGTCAAAACCCGTGGCACTTACCCATGCAGGTATGAAAACCCTTGCTGATCCCTAGAGACAGATGAGTCAAGGATTCAAAGGGAATGTCCAGAAGACAAGCACTGATGTATTCAATAAGTTGAGTCTGAGGTCTACAGTGTAGCTACAGCAGACTTATATACGTAATCTGGTGGGCGTCTATGAGATAAGGATAACAGAGTCAGGTGGGCCCAAATATATGAAAGCAGACAGTGTAAAGCCTGGCTTCTGATAGGGGATTAAGTAAATGTCTGGTCTTAGAGATAAGGAGATAAGATGATAAGGAAGTAAACATAGGCAAGCATCGAGTCAACAGATACAAAGCAAGTCATGGGGATGGGAGGAGGGCATGTGATGGGTCCCAGGATGGAGACATAATCAGGAAGTGCAGAGTGGGTGGTAAAGAGGGGTTCTCATTGGGAAGGGTGAAGAAAATGGGGTTACTTGGCAAAGGTCATAACATCACCCCTCTTCTGGTTCTAGCAGACCCAGCTAGAAACAACTCATACCATCATCATCCTGCACCAAGTCCAAGTAATCATTGGCTACATTATGATCATCCATGGTGTAATTCTCCTTGTCCGAGTCCTGGGGACATCTGTGGGCACAGAGGAACCCATAAGGGCCACACTGACCACACAAATAGCATAGATTGTGGATGGGGCAATCCAGCTCATGGTGTCCTGAGTTGTGGCAAAGACATTTGCCACACCACCCAGATGGATTGATGATTGTTGGGGTGATGCCTACACAGCGGAAAATACAGAATCAACTCCAATGCAAATTGCTGTGACAGTGGTGGCACCACTTGTGGTTGAGGGGACAGTTCCAGCTGATATGGTACTTACTGTCGCACCACCAACATGTCTCTCCATGGGGGTTCTTGTGCATATGTGGCAATTCAAACTGATTTGGCAGCAACATTGGGGCAGCTCCCAATGATCATGGAGGGAGGGGCCATGCATATGTGTCAGCATACCTTTTGGCAATGGTTTGATATGTGTCTCCCTTCTCCAGCCTCTTTTGAATCTCTACCAGTTCCTGCTCTACCTTAGGGCCTAGCATGAGTGCACTCGCAAGTAACCTGGATCCAAACTCACAGGTATTTAGATAAGAAAATGTCATACTTGGATCCACATGAGTATGTTCCCACGGATCACCTGGAGCCGCGAGTCCTATACTTGCACAGATCCGAGTACTCGTGGGTTTACTCATACTCTTACTCCTTTTTTCCACTCTGGGCCTCCACTTTCTCTCAGATAGCAGACAATGACTTTCTGGCTCTTCTTCAGAGGCAGTTCAACCCAGATATCTCTCCTAGTAATGCCTATAGAATGTCCATGACAATGGTGATCCTTCAAAGACAGTTTATTGGCTCTGGTCCCTCCCCTGCTATTGAGTTATAACAGCTGCCCCGGCCCTCCTATCACCAATGACCTCATTTCTCTTTCCATCAGTCAACAAACAACATCAATGAGCAAGAATGTCACAAACTCAAGTGCAGGGTTAAGGATGCTTTGGAGGATGGGAATGGCCTCATATAGGTACATCTTCATTTGCATCCCTTTCACACAGCTGCCCCGGCCCTCCTATCACCAATGATCTCCTCTCTACCTCTCGTTGTCATTCAACAAACAACATCAATGAGCAAGAACATCATAAGCTCAAGCAGCTCAAGCACAAGGTTAACAACAACACTTTGGAGGATGGGAATGGCCATCACTTAGGTACATCTTCATTTCACACAGCTGCCCCACCCTTCCTATCACTCACTAATGACATCTTTCTTTTGTTTGTCAGTCAACAAGCAACATCAATGAGCGAGAATGTCACGAGTTCAGGTGCAGGGTCAATGCCAATGCTTTGGAGGATGGGAATGGCCATCACTTAGGTATGTCCCCGTTTCACACAGCTGCCCCACCTGTCCTATCACTAACGACGTCTTTCTTTTGTCTGTCAGTCAACAAGCAATGTCAATGAGCAAGAACGTCATGGGCTCAAGTGCAGGGTCAACGCCAATGCTTTGGAGGATGGGAATGGCCATCACTTAGGTACGTCCCCATTTCACACAGCTGCCCACCCTTCCTATCACTAACGACGTCTTTCTTTGTCTGTCGGTCAACAAGCAATGTCAATGAGCGAGAACGTCACAGGCTCAAGTGCAGGGTCAACATCAACACTTTGGAGGATGGGAATGGCCATCACTTAGGTACGTCCCCGTTTCACACAGCTGCCCCACCCGTCCTATCACTAACAACGTCTTTCTTTTGTCTGTCGGTCAACAAGCAACGTCAATGAGCAAGAACGTCATGGGCTCAAGTGCAGGGTCAACGCCAACGCTTTGGAGGATGGGAATGGCCATCACATGGGTACGTCTTCCTTCGAATCTATTTCATGCAGTTGCTGAGGCTTTCCTCAGCTAAAAAGTGTCTTATCAAAATTCTGTGGGTGATCCTTCTCAGGTGCCATCCAACACTCTTGCGTTACATTCAAGTGCGACTATATAAACTTTACAATATTCTGTAACTAGGTAGAATCACTGTCATCAATAATATCTATTATAGCCTTTGCCTTCCCTGTCCGCTTCCCTTTATCCTTAAAAGCAGCTATTATATCATTGTAAGGAATAAGATCAGGAATATCACACCATGACCCAAGTACTGTAGCTGCTCGCATAGACTCATCCAAGAGAGAATGTCGCATTTTTGAGACTGTTAAACCACCTTTTGAAAACGCGCATTCAACATCAGTTGAGGTTGCTGCCATGTATATTCAGCACCACAAAAATGAAAGTAGTGATTAATAACCCACCTGGAATGGAAAGGAAGTTGATAGCCATTTGTGCAAGTGGATGGCCTGTTGCCTTCATTGCTGTCCAGTATGTGATCGGATCAGTGTTGGTGACAGTGGGTGCATTAGACAGCCATTCATCCAGGGCATCAACAGGTGTAAACTTGTCATGCAGTGCGCCAAAATATTTTGCTGAAAGGCTAGTCAGTTCCTAATTAAACGCAGAGTGAGCAATTGCCAATTACTCCTTGACATATATTTGAAATCTTACCTTTGATGTGACACTTGATGCTGCTTGTAATGGGTGCTTCTATCCCGCACTTGCTATGTTTGATAAGATTAGATGTAAAGATCGTAGTAAAACTCAGAGGTGAAAATGCCTTGTCGGAAAGCTGCCCAGAACGTGGAGATTAATGCACGCGTAAGGCTTGAAGCAGTCAGAAGACTCTGCCTTGCTTATGCAGCAAGAATAGACCTATATTGAACTTTGCTAAGAGCCTACAGCCCCAAGAGGACAAGATTAGCTGGGCCTGAGTAAATACAAAGATAAACTGCACCTACAGCCCCAAGAGGACAAGATGGGGTCTGCAGCATGCTACAGGGTGTCTTTAAATACATTCTAGTACTATCCTATGAAATACCAAAGCCAATCAAGCGTGCGATGTAAATCTAAGTAGTTATCAGTGGCTTACTCTTCTAAGTACCTTGACACATCTTGTTTACTAATGCGCAATCGTTTCTGCTGGTCTGGCATTATCTAAAATACACACTAGACTACTTTAGATCACTCTATAATCAAATCGTCAATCTGTATTACTCAAACAATGGCTGTGTGTATCTATAATGTCCATTGCTGCATAGGGCAGCAACTACTTCGCATCGTGTGGACCAGGTCAGATCAGTCCGAACTCCTCCTTATCTTATCTAAGTCTAAGAAGGTCGACTTTGCAAGACACACAATCGTGTGATGCCCTCAGGGTGGTTTTCAATTGGTCCGGGATGGCAAAAATGTGCATCCAGGACAGTACCCCCCTTCTCAGGGCGTTGCGTCCTCACAAGCCTCAGTGAAATAAAGTGGTGATTGCCATGGAGCGGACGTGAAGGCGAGCGTGGCTATCTTTCGTGGCGCACCAGGGTGTCGAGCGTAAAAGTCTCTGACAGCCTCCTGAGCGAGCTTGAAGTTTCTGGCCAGCTCCCATGAGTCCTCCCCTTTGCCGTATCCTTTCCACCACACAAGGAATTTGAGTGTTCGACCAAACAGTTTTGCATCGCGAATATGGTCAACCTCATACTTTTCCTTGCCCTCGATCAGTACAGGGTCAGGCGGTGGTGGCATAAGTCCATTAACGTCATTGCCTTTGTAGGGACTAAGGCGATCCACATGGAATACATTGTGGATTCTCAGCGCTGCCGGGAGTTCCAACTGATAATCAAGATCGCCAATCTTCTCAATAATCTTAAAGGGACCCATCTGTTTTGGCCCTAATTTCTGAGAAGGTTGGTGTATCTTAATGTTCTTGGCTTGGAGCCATACCATATTGCCTGTGCTGAAGTGATAAGATTGGCGGTAACCTGGCCCGGCGATCATGTGTTCTTTGCTAAGTCGCAGCGCTGCCTCAGCATCTGTCCTGGCAAGATGGAGCTGTTGAAGGCGCTTGTCTAAACTGGGAATGCCTGTAGGGCGCCCAGCTGGAATCGTGAAGTCTGGTGTGTACCTGTAGAGTAATTCAAAGGGTGTGTGGCCAGTTGCGGATGTCAATCTCGTGTTCAACACGAATTCCGCAGTGGGTAGTAGTTCGATCCAATCATCCTGACACTTATCTACAAACATACGCAAATACTGTTCTATTTCTTGGTTTTTGCGTTCTGCCTGTCCGTTAGCTTGAGGATGATACGCTGTGGTCAAACTACTGTCTATTCCCAGGCACTTTAAAGCGGCCCGCATTGTCCGTGCTGCAAACTGTGGTCCCCTGTCGCTGACGATAGACTTAGGGATCCCATGCAGCAGGAAGATCTCGTTATAATAGATCTGCCCTACACCATCTGCCGTGATGCTGCTGGTCACAGGGAAGAAGTGGACTTGTTTCGTATAGTGGTCCACTATCGTTAAGATTGCGTCTTTCCCTTGTGAAGAAGGAAGCCCAGTGATCAGATCAACGCCAATGATCTGCCAGGGTCCCTCCAGTACTTCGTGCGGCTGTATAGGCGCCGTAGGGTGCTGGTCGATCCTGTAGCGTTGACAGCGATCGCAGCCCTCTACATACTTGGCGATGTATGTGGACATACGCGGCCACCAGTAGTAGCGTCTGACAAGTTCTATAGTCCCATTTTTACTGGGATGTCCTGCAGTAACCGAATCATGACACTGTTTAATGATATCTTTCCTGAGATCCGGTACATTGGGTACATAAAGTTTTCCCTTGTAATAAACGAGACTGTCTTCCTCCTCCCAATGAGAAATGCCATCAGTAAGAGCGCGCAGAGCGGATCTGGATAGGGATTTCAACCCCTCTATGACTTCTGCTTCACGTGCGCCTGCTGCTCTGATGTGATCTGTGAGAGGAGAGCTCTCTGGCTTGTAATGGGTACGTGCGGCCCGGAGAAACTGTTCCGGCTTGAGGACTTGTACCTGACAGTTGTCCTCACTATCATACACACGATCCATAGGGAATCGGCTAAGAGCATCAGCTTGCATTGCTGATCCCTTCTTGTATCTAATCACAAAGTTGAATCTACTGAGGTACAGGGCCCAGTGCGCTTGATGTCGTGTTAAGTCACACATGCTAGCCCACCATTCCATATTCTTGTGATCAGTTACAACCTCAAAGGTAGATAGTCCTTCAAGGAAGTGTTGCCAATCCTCCAGTGCTCGGATCAATGCGAGCATTTCCCGGTCATAAATTTCATAGTTACGTTCTGCGTCCGACATTGCTTCGGATTGGAATGCGACTGGGTGCCATAGCTCGTCATCGTGTTTCTGCGACAGTATTCCACCAGTAGCAAATCCGGAAGCGTCCGTCTCCAAGTGTGTTGGCCTCTCGCTATCATAGACTGCTAATATTGGCTTCTCTATGAAGTGTGCCTTCAGCACTGCGAATGCGTTCATCTCTGCATCGCCCCATTGCCATGGGATATTTTTCTTAGTCAGGTCATGTAAGGGATGTGCTATACCAGCAAAGTCCTTAATGAAGCATTGATAGAAGTTAGTGAATCCCACAAAGGCGCGAACGTCCTTCAAATTCTGTGGGATCGGCCACTCTCTGACCGCTTGGACCTTGGCAGGGTCCATCCTGACCTCTCCAGGATGGATAATCATCCCAAGATACTCCATTTGATCTCTCTCAAATTCGCATTTCTCAGGCTTGAGGAAAAGGTCATACTCTTGGAGACGGCTAAGTACTTTACACATGTCTTTCTGATGTTTCTCCAAGTTAGATGAAAATATAAGTATATCATCCATGTATACTGCGACCTCTCCTCTCGCAATCATGTCAGCGAAGACTGAGTTCATCAACGCCTGGAAGGTGGCTGGACTGTTAGTCAGGCCAAAGTACATAACGCGCGGTTTGTATAATCCACGGTTAGTAGCAAAGGCCGCCTTGTATTCGTCTCCTTCCTTAATTCTGACGTTGTGATATCCCCATCTGACATCGAATTTGGTGAAGATCCTAGCATCTTTCAGCCGATTGATGATGTCTGCAGCAAGCGGTAGCGGATAACGGTTTTTAATTGTAATTTTGTTAAGAGGACGGTAATCCTGTATAAGTCTTAATTTCCCATCCTTCTTTTTCAGGAAGAACACGGGGATGGCCATCGGTGACTTAGATGGTACAATGTATCCCTTTCATAAGTGTTCGTCAATAAATTTGTCTAACTCCGCTTGCTCGTTTGGTGCCATGGGGTAGATCTTAGTCTTCCAGTGTGTCTTAGCACCTGGTTCTAAATCTATTTCATGATCCCATGGTTGATGCTGAGGGAGTCTCTGTGATTCCTCTTCAGAGAAAACTTTCACGAAGTCCCGGTACTGCGAGGGTACCATCTCCTCAAAAGATCTACTGCCCCTTTTCAAGTTCTCATGCTCGGCTATTTGCTGTGAATATGTATAGCCGGCTAGACACCAGACTTGATCGGACAGCGTCTCCAGGACTCCGGTTCGACACAGTGATTGGCGCTCCATATGGCTAGCCGATATGCATTTGACAGATCCAATCTCCTCAGCGATCCTGCTCTCGGAGTCGATCATCAGTTCACCCTTGTTCCAGTCGATGCTTGGGTTGTTACGTCGCAGCCAAGGAAGCCCCAATATAATTTTCTCTGGTCCTAAGTCTGTGACCAGGAAACAGTGGCTCTCCTCCCATTGGCCTATTATAATCGCTAGCGATACATAATGCGTAATATCCCCTGCTCGATTGTGCGTCCCGTCAATATTATGAATTTTTATGGGATGATCGAGTGGGATTTGAAGCATCTTCCGGTGCTGAGCGAATTTCTCGTCCAGGAACAGTGCAGTAGCCCCTGAATCTACCATAGCTGCTGTCGTGTATAGGTGGTTTCTTCCTTGCAATGTAACGTAAATATGAAAATGCTGAGTATCATGCTTCGTCTCAGGTAAAATACATGCAGTTATCTTATCTAAGTAATCAGTCTCATCAATGAAAACGTTTTTAATTTTCTGCGAGACCGAATCTGACGCGATTACACAATTATTTACACTATTTACAGAGGCCGTTTCACAGACAGTTGTATCAGTAACTTCTTGAACGCTCAAAAATACATTAGAATCAGAATCAGTAAACACACTATTTACACATGCTGTCTCAGTTGCAGCTGGAACTGAGACAGTTTCTAAAAAGATGCCTTCAATGCCTCCATTTCTTTCCGTAGTGATTCTACCTGTGCCTTCAAATCAGCTTTCTCCTTTTGACTGGCTGAGGTGTCTGACAGCACCAAGACACTCGTACTTGAACTTGCCGCCGCTTCTGTGCTGGCAGCAACTTTTGCTTTTTTGGGTTTACTCGACCACTTATCATAACAAACATTAGCTCGGTGTCCTGTCTTCCCACAATAATTGCAAATCTCGTGCTCATGATTTCCCTGCTTATACTCGTGAGCGGTAGTCCCACAACCCTTGCATTTACCTTTGAGATCAGTCAGCATGTACTGGCGCAGTGTCTTAGTGCCAGCCCCTGACTGAGTCTTCGAAGCGTCAACCTCCATAGCATTGGGATCGCACGTAGTTTGAGTTTGGGTTTGTGTGGTAATCACCCCTCTTTTCTCTGCATCGCGTTGTCTCTGTCGCACATCGATTTTATTTGCAGCGGTGACAAGCTCTTCTAGCATCACAGGAGTAGTCGGCATGAGGGCCAAGATGTCCTTGATCTTATCTGTCAACCCGTCATAGAATCGAGTCTTCAGATCGGTCGCAGACCAGCCAGTTTGAGCTGAGTGCTCATCAAAGTGAGCCTTGTACTCAGCAACCGAATTCTTGCCCTGTCTGAGTTTCTTCAACGCTTCTTGCACAGCCTCCCCTATATCGTAAGGAATGAATCGCTCTGTGAATGTCTTTTCAAAATTATCCCATCTTTGGTTAAAGGGGATCCTCCCGGCCTTCAATTCTTCCAAATGTGGCAGAGCCCAAGTCCGGGCATCTCCAGCTAGAAGATTGAGAATGGATAAGATCCAATCAGAGTCTCTCCTAATCCACTTTTGGGTTTGCACGTTGTAATCATTAAGACTATTCTTCTGTGCGCAAGCCCAATTGTGGTAAGCTGCCAGAAAATGGCGCATGTCCGCTGAGGTCCCCTTGCCATCCCAAGACGCAGGGCATGCTACTGTAGAATCCTTCCCAGTAGCAAGGGTGTGCTGAGGTGGAGATGCCGAAGCTTGTGCCTGGTGCTGCATCAGCGTTTGCACATCTCTGGCCAAATCCCTAACAGTGACCGCCATGTCGTGGAGCACTCGGTTAACGTCATCGTGGGAGAGGGTAGAGGTGGAAGTGGATGCGGTGGGTGCGGACATTTCTGGACTTTGAATTTGTGGAGTAGGGGCGGAAATACTAGAACTTTCTGGGACAGGAGTAGTCGATTCAGGAGTAGTCTGACTAGGAAGTGGCTCGTTTGCAGGTGCAAGTACAAGTCCACTGACTGTAGCTGTCCTGGGTCGTCAATCTAACTGTCTAGTTGTCTGTCTACCTCTACGTTGGGTCTCAGGAGAGTGAATTGAAATGGGAGAGGGAGAGCGTGAGGATGCTCGAGAAGCTGAAGCAATGCGCGATCGCGCGTGTGAGCATGAAACTGAGTACAGTCGGTAGTGTGTGTGGGGGTAGGGCCTAGCACGAGTGCACTCGCGAGTAACCCGGATCCGAACTCGCGGGTATTTAGATAAGAAAATGTCATACTC
Source organism: Multifurca ochricompacta (assembly GCA_022496185.1). Lineage (NCBI taxonomy): Eukaryota > Fungi > Basidiomycota > Agaricomycetes > Russulales > Russulaceae > Multifurca > Multifurca ochricompacta. The sequence continues at coordinate 269,237 of WTXG01000031.1, read as the reverse complement.
GGATCCGCGCGAGTATGTTCCCACGGATCACCCGGAGCCGCGAGTCCTATACTCATGCGGATCCGAGTACTCATGGGTTTACTCGTACTCTCTTACTCCTTTTTTCCACTCTGGGCCTCCACTTTCTCTCAGATAGCAGACAATGACTTTCTGGCTCTTCTTCAGAGGCAGTTCAACCCAGATATCTCTCCTAGTAATGCCTATAGAATGTCCATGACAATGGTGATCCTTCAAAGACAGTTTATTGGCTCTGGTCCCTCCCCTGCTATTGAGTTATAACAGCTGCCCCGGCCCTCCTATCACCAATGACCTCATTTCTCTTTCCATCAGTCAACAAACAACATCAATGAGCAAGAATGTCACAAACTCAAGTGCAGGGTTAAGGATGCTTTGGAGGATGGGAATGGCCTCATATAGGTACATCTTCATTTGCATCCCTTTCACACAGCTGCCCCGGCCCTCCTATCACTGACGAACTCCTCTCTACCTCTCGTTGTCATTCAACAAACAACATCAATGAGCAAGAACATCATAAGCTCAAGCAGCTCAAGCACAAGGTTAACAACAACACTTTGGAGGATGGGAATGGCCATCACTTAGGTACGTCTTCGTTTCACACAGCCGCCCCACCCTTCCTATCACTCACTAACGACATCTTTCTTTTGTTTGTCAGTCAACAAGCAACATCAATGAGCGAGAATGTCACGAGTTCAGGTGCAGGGTCAATGCCAACGCTTTGGAGGATGGGAATGGCCATCACTTAGGTATGTCCCCATTTCACACAGCTGCCCCACCTGTCCTATCACTAACAACGTCTTTCTTTTGTCTGTCGGTCAACAAGCAACGTCAATGAGCAAGAACGTCATGGGCTCAAGTGCAGGGTCAACGCCAACGCTTTGGAGGATGGGAATGGCCATCACATGGGTACGTCTTCCTTCGAATCTATTTCATGCAGTTGCTGAGGCTTTCCTCAGCTAAAAAGTGTCTTATCAAAATTCTGTGGGTGATCCTTCTCAGGTGCCATCCAACACTCTTGCGTTACATTCAAGTGCGACTATATAAACTTTACAATATTCTGTAACTAGGTAGAATCACTGTCATCAATAATATCTATTATAGCCTTTGCCTTCCCTGTCCGCTTCCCTTTATCCTTAAAAGCAGCTATTATATCATTGTAAGGAATAAGATCAGGAATATCACACCATGACCCAAGTACTGTAGCTGCTCGCATAGACTCATCCAAGAGAGAATGTCGCATTTTTGAGACTGTTAAACCACCTTTTGAAAACGCGCATTCAACATCAGTTGAGGTTGCTGCCATGTATATTCAGCACCACAAAAATGAAAGTAGTGATTAATAACCCACCTGGAATGGAAAGGAAGTTGATAGCCATTTGTGCAAGTGGATGGCCTGTTGCCTTCATTGCTGTCCAGTATGTGATCGGATCAGTGTTGGTGACAGTGGGTGCATTAGACAGCCATTCATCCAGGGCGTCGACAGGTGTAAACTTGTCATGCAGTGCGCCAAAATATTTTGCCGAAAGGCTAGTCGGTTCCTAATTAAACGCAGAGTGAGCAATTGCCAATTACTCCTTGACATATATTTGAAATCTTACCTTTGATGTGACGCTTGATGCTGCTGTTGATGTCATAGATGTCATAGATAGCACTTCTGGCTTGTATGCTTGCCATTCCTGTCGTGTGAGGTCCTCTGCGGCCTTGATCCACTCATGTTTCCATCCTGCCTTGATGAAGTATGAAGTCTTGTGTCGAGGGTGAAGAACTAAGATGATTAGATAAGAAAAATAAGAAAGCAAATCTTGACTTACTCATAGCAACGCGAAATACCAAGGAATCGTCAGTAAGCATGTAATACTTACTCATTAGCAGTGACCCTCGAAGCGCGGCTCCCCGGACAGTTAGGTGGAGTGACTTATTATCAATGAAGTCATCCATTGCAGTAGTTAGAATGTCAACAATTGGGATGACATCATGTATAAGAGGGGTTTTGTTTTGAGAAATCTTCTTTGTCACGTCGATGAACAGATCTAAGAGAGGGTGCAGCTGCTCGAGTATCTTCCACTCTGCCTCTGACAACTGAAACCTCTTCAAGCGGATGCCACGTACTTTGTTGTGCTCGTGCATTACAACGAGCAGTTGAAGCGCTGGCCGAAGTTGAAGTGCGCGGCTGATGAGTTCTGATGTGCTGTTCCATCGAGTAGCTACATCTTGTACCATAACTTTCAGTCTGATTTGGCTTCGCAAACAGCATTCTTCGAGATCTGCCTTGATGGTTGGGCTGTGGACTATCTTTGTTGCAAGCCACCAAAGCTATGTAAAAAGCGATGTAAATAATCTGACAGTTCTGATTAATGATGTCACTGACCTTGAAGACTGAGAAGCGTCCTAAATTGACCTCTGCGCAAGAAAGCGTTGGGATCCTGCCACTATAACCAACATCCTCTATGGCTTCCTGGATCATGGCCTCATCGCTTGCCTTGACCGTGGGGTCCACTTCGTCATTGTCCAGTTGAAAATCTATATCTTTGTTGTCCAGATTGTCCTCCTCAATGACATCATTGACATCTATGTCTTTGAAGAGGTTGGCGTCATGCCCCTCATCGTGCTCATCCTCCAATGGCTTGGTCTGCTGGCTGAACTGTGAGAGGATGGCCTGTAAACAACCCAATTGAACTCATTAACACAAGACAGAAAGAATAACGAGTTGCGTTGCACCTTCACGACCAAGTTGAGGATGTGCGCAAAGCACCGCACGCGCATCGTCTGACCCTTGAAGCTTGGAACCAAGTCTTGAAGCTCGTCCACCATTGTATTGTTATTTGATGCATTATCACAGACAATGGCCAGTACCTAGTACAGTAGATAAATGCCTCTGTTTTCACAGTATATAACTTGAAACATACCTTATTGTGGATTCCATATTCATGCAGGCATTCTGAGACGCGTGCAGCGAGATAAACACCAGTATGGGCTTTTGGTGCTCTGTATAATGATTAGCAACTATATTATTTATATGACAACCAGTGATTAACTTACTTGATGAAATCCAGTATCATCGACGTCATCTTGCCCTCCCGAACCCAATGGATAGTAGTGCCAATGAATGAAATAACTTGAGGCATTGTCCAGCCATCTATACCGATGTGTAGCATTCCTTCATAAGCCTGAGAGAAAGGTAAAGTTAGATGGCAAGACACTGAAAGCATTGTAAACCTTACCTGTAGCATCTCCATCACCTTTATCTTGCTCATTCGGAAAATCTCCCTAACATCGCGGGATACACTGCTCATGGAAGGGGTGACGCACTTGTTATTAAGGTCATAAAAGATCTCTAAAAGGTCTTGATCCTCAATGATTGAAAACGGCCGATTATGGCGCACAACCCAAAGCGCCACTTTCATTTGATGTGTAGCAGGATTGTACTTTGATCCTTGAGCAAATGCAGAGAATGCTTGACTCTGTGCTGTATTTTTCAGATCGCATCGGTCCACATGCCGCACCAGATTGCTAGTACTTTCATCATGTCGAGCTTGGGAGATGTATATTAAAGGGTGACTGAATGATTAGTATAATTAGTGCATCAGGCTTTAAATCATGATGTAGACTTACTTGCGACAATGAAATGCATACCGCATGACGCCGCCTTTGGAAACAATCTTCGGCGCAGAGAAATGCTCGTAGACTCTAGAGGTCCACATCACCATCTGTGCTTCTGTTCGGACATAAATCTCAACTCACATAAGATAAATGTACAACACTTACTGAGCACTTCTTCATCAGATCTCTCGTCCGCCTTGTATCGTTTGTTGAATTTCTCGTGTTTGGTCAGTGCTGGTGGTGAAGATGCACGCGAAGATGGTGCAGCAGATGTACTGGGTTGTTCTGCACCTGAGTCTCCACCTTCAGAGGAAGCCACCCATAACCTTTGGCGCTTGCATCGAGAGTGAACCATGGCATATGACTGTGAGATTGTGTTCATCCAAAGAAGCAAGAGGCGGCTCCACAAGAGACAAGAGATAATGTATTGAAGACTTTTTCTGACTTGCTGCTGCTGGTTCTGTTTGACCTTGGGCTTGTTGTTGTAGAGAAATCGCTTAGTACTCAAGATAAGACAAAGAGAGAGAACGGCGCTTTGATTCTGCTTCTGCTGGTTGGTCCTACTACAAGTGTTGTATGATGTACCTTTATATACTTAGAGAGGCCTAGTAGAATGTGTGCTAATGTGTTTTGAAGAGCGAAGCTGCGCAAGCGAGATGAAAGTGGATGAAACCGAGCAATAAGGATGAAACCGGATGTAAAGTAATGAACAGGCAAGCGGCCCGGAATGCATGCAGTCTAAAAGATGCTAAGTAAATTGCTTGTGCTATGCATCAATCGCATTTGTACCATATCAGAGGCTGTCCGGCACTTAAGTCAAATTAATGTCAGAGTCTATATTATTCTTATGAAGGAGTGTACCACAAGATCGATGAGCAGGGTGTAAATCGACCGACCGAAAGCCACCGGATCAGCAGATCAACGGGAGTGGCACTGGCACTACTGCCCCGAGCGTGCTAACGACAATCCACACAAATGTTCTCTACATTCCCTTGTTACTCTATTTTGACCAACTAAACTGGAATGAGCATTACTTGTCTTATCTTTTACCTTATTTAGTTGATGTACTACATCACACAGCACTCGCTACTAAACTAGGCAGCTCATTTATCTTTTATTAGTTATCATTTTTGATTTTTGCATCCGCATGAAGGCAGCATTGTCAGTCTTTCACGCACGCAGATTCACTTATGATCTTTTTTTATTGATTTTCAGTACACATTTTCAGGGTGGTATTTAAATTGCACAGCTATATCTAGGGACAATGTAACTACTGTGAGGATAATGTAACTATTGTGAGGACAAAGGAGTCGACATGAGAGCCATAGTGTAAAATTTCTGAGGGAAAAACAACCCATCAACCCATTGGACCGACGCGACCTAATCCAGTTCCTGCGGTCGCAGGGAGGAAATGGGCTTGAAAAAGCCCATGTGTCTTGCAGGAACCCCAGAAGGGATTCGACGTGGTGTTTGTGGTTGAAGACCTGGGGCCAGGTGTGAGCTGAGGCAGGAAGTGTGGGGTGGAAGCGTTTGGTGTAGTCGGCCATGAAGGCGTGCCCGGTAGCAAGGCGCATGGCTGTCGAGGTAGTATGTCAGTTGAAAGGAGTGGGCCAGGGATTAGTTGCAGCAGACCAGAGTGGGTGGTTAGAACCATTGGGGGGGCGGGTGATGGAGAGTGTATGGGCTTTGTAATTGCGCCCAGAGGGGTGATCGGCAGTGGGAGTGGCACAAGCGTGGTCATGCAGCCATTCTTCGCGCCAATTGTCATATGCGCAAGGGCGAGAGGGAGCGCCACTTGAGTGAGGAGAGTCGCTCGTCAAGCGCACCCAAGGGGGTCGACATGCGGGCATGGTTTGCGGACTTGGAAGCGATCGCGATCGCCTGGTAGGTCGTCATCCCTGGGACCCACATGAATGTGAGTCAGGTGTCTGGAAAGGAAGCAAGAAATTTAGTAAGGGAGCATTGGAATGATACAAAGTCACCCATGAATTGTTTGTGATCATGCGAGTGGAGGCGAGCTAGCACAGAAGAGGAGAAGGCAGTAAGGTAAATGTGAGAAGAAATAGAGAGTGCACGAAAGAAGTCACATCCAGCGCATGGTGCGCGCCAACCCAAATATCTCGACATCGGCCCATGTCACCCTGCTCCACAGCACCATTCCATCGTTTATTTCCCCGGGAGTCCATGATGGTGGAGGCAGATGCACCAACCACCTTGCTATCGCATCGGCCCACCTTGGAGAGGGCCACTGTGTTGTGGATAAGCACAGTGGAGGCACGTGGGAGCAGCAGGAGGTCAGCCAGTTCAGTCCTTCGAGTGAAAGGGGCACCATGCCTGCGAGGTGAATGACAAATGTTAGTCCTGTGATATTGAAAGCCTTTAGAAAGGTGAGTACATACCCAAAGCCACTCATCTCCACGTCTCGCGTCCAGGTGCCGCCGTTGTCAACGTCCAAGTTGTCAAAAGTATCCTCCATAACACTGCACAGTCGATTGAGGTCTATCATTGTGTCTCACGTGCTTTGATACCTGGTCCAGCACAGCACACCAGCACCACAGGCACCAAGGAAGGGCATGAAGAAGGTGACCCAACGGCTGGCACGGGTGCGCCTGTCTGGTCGTTGGTTGAGCCACAGTTTATCTTCCTTTGTCAGTTTTTCGGAAAGTAGCGTGGATGGAAGTGGGGCCTTTGGAGGAAGGTCAGATGGGAGGTAAGAAGGAAAAGTATGAAGAGCGGTGTGAATGGGTCACATGAGAGGGAGGGACCATAGGGATGAGGGGGGTCAAGGTCATGGTCTACCCAGGTGCCAGCTTTGGGTGGGCAGGCCAGGGGAGGTGTGCACGCGGCGATGGCACCGTAAGATTTACTTATGACAAAATAAAAGAGGGTTATAATAGAAATAGAGGATAATTAAAACTGGGATTAAGTGTGGCAAAAATAATTTAATAAATAATAATATCTGTGCGGGTATTCCACGAGTACCCGCCTGGGTACCCGGGGTGCCAAAATCAATACCCGGATCCGCATGAGTATGTTCCCACGGATCACCCGGATCCGCGAGTATCAATACCCGTGAGTTTTCCCACGGCTCTACTCAAAAAACTCGCGAGTTACCCAGACTCGTGCTATGCCCTAGTCTGGGCGGGTACCAACTGAGGCATACATCAGACTTCCCATTGCCTCGTGGTAAGGGATTTTCATCATTTCGGCAGCATCGGCTTGATTTTGCAGTGAATTGTTATGTGAATATTCTACTCCGGGTACCATAGCTGTATTATTTGGTTTTACGTTGTCGAGCTTGAATCGCGAAAGGATTGAAGTAATATATTGTGCTTGTGAAAGGGAAATTGTTTGCGCTGATCTATCATGAGTTATTTTAATACCTAATAGCCAATGAATAGGTCCTAGGTCCATGATGGAATATCAATTGTTTAATTTCATTTTGTATTCTGTGATTAATTTGCTTGAGCTGCCTGTAAAGGCACAGTCGTCGACATGGATGGCAAGGATTAACAGGTGTCCTGCCACATGAGCATAAAAGACCCCTGGATCTGCGCAGCTAACGTGGAAACCCAGGTCAGTCAATGCACGCGAGAGTGTGTCATACCATTTTCGCCTGGCCTGTTTTAATCCATATAGCAACTTATGTAGTTGCATAACTTCGTTGTTGTTGTTTTCATATGCTGGTGGTGCTTGCATGTAGATTTCTTCATTACTATCCAGCTCTCCATTTAAATAGGTGCCATTAAAGTCGAAAGATTCGATATCCCAATCGAATTGCGCTGCCAGGGCTAAGATGGTGTGAAAGCTGCTAAGTTTAGTGATGGGGGAGAAGGTATCAAAATAGTTGACACTGTAGACCTGTGTGAATCCTTGGGTGACAAGTCTCGCTTTGTATTTGTCAATTGTACCGTGGCTTTGCGTTTGATATGGAAAACCCATTTTGACCCAACGATGTTTTTATTCTGTGGACGTGGCACTGTGATCCACATTTCAGCCTTCTGTAGCATCATGATTTTGCGATCCATAGCCTCCTTCCAAAGAGGCCAGTCTGCGTGTCTTTGTGCTTCGACTAGCGATCTCAGATTGCCTTCAGCATCTTGAATTGCTGCCACAATAATGTCATCGTATCCTGCATGATACGCGTAATCTACATTTAGATCAGCAATCGATGCTTCACTTCTTTCCTGAGAATCGGGGTGATGATATTTGAGCCTGGAAGATATTGTCGAAGATGTCAGAGTGCTTTTACAAGATGATGAACTTTCTGCTGAGCCCTTGTTTTTGCACTTTTCTGTAAGTCGTGCAATGCATTCAGATTTACACATGGGGTTGACTTTCTTCTTTGGCATGCTGGGTGGTTGTATGATCGCTCTTCCTTTTCCTTTTGAAGTTGATGCACTGGCTCTGTAAGTTGTTCTTCAATTTCAACTTCTTCATCTTCCATCTCTTCTTCCCCGCTATCTGTAGTGACAGGCGGAAGTATAGGCTGCTGATTGTAGATGGTGTTTGAAAAGTTTGGGGCGTAGATACTGATAATGGCATCGTAGCTAATGGTGTGTGTGGTGTAGAAATTGTTGATTGTATAGTTGAAACAGGAGGCATCAGGAGAGTAGCTGCTGGTGGGATTTGTGTAGTAGCCAAAGGTTGCAAGGTTGCAGTAGCATAGCTTGGAGGCAGTGAGTAAATGGAAATAGTCGGAGGGACGAACTTGAAGTTTCGTTCCACCGAAACGGTTTGCTTGTCTGGCCAGTACATGTGGGAAGTGTGTGTGCTATCTTGATCGTAGCCAACCCATCACGCTTCAAGTCCTCATGCATCGAGTTTTGAGCCTACGTGGTGGTGAACCCAAATATTTTGTCCCCACTCAGGCACTCTCTCTAAGTTAGGTTTCTCCCAGTAAAGATGCTCAAATGGTGTGACATTACCGAGCGCTTTGGTAGATGTATGGTTTTTTATCCATACAGCATGATGAATAGCCTCCCCCCATAAATATTTAGGCAGTTGCGCGTGATGGAGGATGGCGCGCACATGTTCTAGAAGACGGCGGTTTAGAGATTCTGCCACGCCATTGTGTTGCGGAGTATCGTGAGTCGTAAGTCATCATTTGGTACCTTGATCTTTCAAAAACTTTGTGAATTCATTACTCATGAATTCACCTCCACGGTCGGATTGCAATCGTCGAATGCGTACTCCATGCTGTGTTAAGGCCCAAGCTGCAAAGCTCTTGTATGCTTGCAGTGCCTCATCTTTGCTCTTCAAGAGCTCTAATCTGGTAAATCGCATATAATCATCAGTAAACGTCACGTAATATTTTCGCCCTCCAATGGTAGAAGTGGGTGATGGTCCCCACAAGTCAGTGTGGATCTCCTCTCCAAAAGCCTTGGCTGGCGGTGCGGGTGCTCCTTCTTTATGGCCTTGCGTGTTAACTTAGCATAATGCATGAATCGCAATAAAAAGGGGAATGATCGTCTATTAGACACAGTCCGGTGACTGCATGGCTGCAAATCAAAGTGCGAATTGCATCCACTGAGATGTGACCGAGTGCTTGTGGAGCATGGGAAGATCTACTTCTTCTGGTATAGCTGCTGCCGCGGTTAGATTTGAATGCTTGACTTTATACAATCCATTTGCATTTGCTGCTATACTGCCAATTTGAAGTCCTTTTTCATTTTTGATATTGCAACGACTACCTTGGAAGGATACTGAATATCCTGCACTCATGATGCGTCCTATGGATACAATGGTAAGCGAATGTCTGGCATGTGCAAGATATCACACAAGATAATCGGAGTAGTCATGTTCCATTAGGCACTTCAATCTGAAGATCGCTGGTACCAATGGCATAGAAAAATCACTTGTCAGCGGCGCTAATTGGTTGAGGGGAAATGGACTGATAGGAGAGGAATCGATGACGAAAAGGGGAAATGTGCCGCAAGGCACCAGAATCATAAAGCTCAGCTTCACAGGTACTTGCTGCGTTTGCTGTTTCTCGTACTGATGAATTATTTTGCTCTTCAAAGCTTGTTGTTTCGATGGCCCAGGATTCGATGTCTGTCATCGTCTTGTCCATGTTCTCTGTTGCTACAGCGGCATTGTCATTGTCGCTCTTGTTTTTCTTTGGCCCTTGGCCTTCTTTCCCTCCTCCTCTGGCCCAGCATTCTGCTTTAACATGCCCTTTCTTGTGGCAGTTAAAGCATTTGATTTCTCATTTCTTCTTCTTCTGCTGGGTTCTTGCCATGAATGCCTCATCTTGAGGTGTTTTTTGGAGGAGTGATGTTCGTACACGTTAAGGGTGGTACGTTTTACAGCAGCTGGGGTTATGACTTGGTTATTCGCGTCATATGATGTCATGAGGGATTCGATAGGACCATCATAGGATGGTGGTAGGGATCCTGAGATAATGGCGACATATTCAAGGTCGTCTACAACTCTGCCAATAGATGCGAGCTTCTCTCGCATCTCATCCAGCCTGTCAAGGTGAGTTCGAACATTATCTTCCTCACTGCATTTTGTATTTTGGAATTTTCTTCCCAGGTCTACCATCAAGCTACTCAATCGTCCCTCAAAAAGTGTCGTTAAAATGTCCCACACTGCTTTTGCGTGTGTAGCAGTCTTTATTCAATTAAAGACTGTGTCAGGTATGGACGTGGCAATAAGCTGCTTGACAATAGCTCCATCCGCTGCCCATTTTTGCTCAGGGGTAAGTCTGCCGACTGTACCTGCATTGACATAACTTGCTGTAGGATTTTCATTGATAAGAAGCAGTGACAAGCCCTTCATATCAATAATCCATTTCATGCGGTCTCGGTACGTGATCCAGTTGGATCCATCTGCTGCTAACTTGATAACATTGAGTTTAAGGTCGTCAGTCATAATGAAAGAGTGTAGTGCAAATGACGCAAGTAAGTTTTGAGTTTATTTAGCAGCAGCAGGGCCCATAACCTGATAAGATTATGGGGGCCAGATAGGGGTACATGCATGTAAATCTTTTTTGCAAGGAAAAAGATTACAATGCTCTCTTGATTCACTTTTTCAAGCCTTTTTTATACAATTTACACTACAGTTAATTTCAATATAAGTATAAGAGTTTTGTAAATAGGGGTTAAGTAAATGAGACATTTTATCTTGTGACTTTTTCAATTTGTCGCGCTTGTATCAGTTAGATAAAATAATCAAAATAAAATAAACGTTAATCTTGTAACTGTAAACTTTTAACCATAGAGTCTGTAGAATCAAATGTGAGATGCAAACAAGATCGAAGTTCATCGCCCCTGAGGGGTGCACCAAAAATTAATTGTTCTAGCCAAAGGATAGAACTTTTGACGACTGTGGTGCGCTTTTATGCTCCTCCAGGTTGTCAATGGATCGTAATCCATCACCACTCTGCCTCTGACAACTGAAACCTCTTCAAGCGGACGCCATGTACTTTGTTGTGCTCATGCATTACAACGAGCAGTTGAAGCACTGGCCGAAGTTGAAGCGCGTGGCCGATGAGTTCTGATGTGCTGTTCCATCGAGTAGCTACATCTTGTACCATAACTTTCAGTCTGATTTGGCTTCGCAAACAGCATTCTTCGAGATCTGCCTTGATGGTTGGGCTGTGGACTATCTTTGTTGCAAGCCACCAAAGCTATGTAAAAAGTGATGTAAATAATCTGACAGTTCTGATTAATGATGTCACTGACCTTGAAGACTGAGAAGCATCCTAAATTGACCTCCACGCAAGAAAGCATTGGGATCCTGCCACTATAACCAACATCCTCTATGGCTTCCTGGATCATGGCCTCATTGCTTGCCTTGACCGCGGGGTCCACTTTGTCGTTGTCCAGTTGAAAATCTATATCTTTGTTGTCCAGATTGTCCTCCTCAATGACATCATTGACATCTATGTCTTTGAAGAGGTTGGTGTCATGCCCCTCGTTGTGCTCATCCTCCAATGGCTTGGTCTGCTGGCTGAACTGTGAGAGGATGGCCTGTAAACAACCCAATTGAACTCATTAACACAAGACAGAAAGAATAACGAGTTGCGTCGCACCTTCATGACCAAGTTGAGGATGTGTGCAAAGCACTGCACGCGCATCGTCTGACCCTTGAAGCTTGGAACCAAGTCTTGAAGCTCGTCCACCATTGTATTGTTATTTGATGCATTATCACAGACAATGGCCAGTACCTAGTACAGTAGATAAATGCCTCTGTTTTCACAGTATATAACTTGAAACATACCTTATTGTGGATTCCATATTCATGCAGGCATTCTGAGACATGTGCAGTGAGATAAACACCAGTATGGGCTTTTGGTGCTCTGTATAATGATTAGCAACTATATTATTTATATGACAACCAGTGATTAACTTACTTGATGAAATCCAGTATCATCGACGTCATCTTGCCCTCCAAACCCAATGGATAGTAGTGCCAATGAATGAAATAACTTGAGGCATTGTCCAGCCATCTATACGATGTGTAGCATTCCTTCATAAGCCTGAGAGAAAGGTAAAGTTAGATGGCAAGACACTGAAGCATTGTAACCTTACCTGTAGCATCTCCATCACCTTTATCTTGCTCATTCGGAAAATCTCCCTAACATTGCAGGATACACTGCTCGCAGAAGGGGTGACACACTTGTTATTAAGGTCATAAAAGATCTCTAAAGGTCTTGATCCTCATGATTGAAAATGGCCAATTATGGCGCACGACCCAAAGCACCACTTTCATTCTGTTGACACAGGACATGTCTGGAGATGCTTCAGGCATCTAAGGATCGCTTCAGCTGTAGATTAGATTAGATTTCGGAGTATCGGACTTTTTACCTATCTTTATTACATTCCTTTCTTCTTACTCAGCTGATTAGTGATGGACTTAGTAATGTGCAGTAAGCATGTGATATCTCTTTGGCCAATGGCCTTTATCCCTCTTAGTTTATTGTCTGGCACTTGTGGACTTATTCCCAGTGGCACAGACCATTTCCCCTGGCCCCCATGGGTATATAAGGGTGTCTGTTTTGTCTTTACACTTCAGAGTTCTTCTAACATCTGAAGTGTAAGTTCCTTTAGTTTACTCTCTACTTCCTTTAGACTAACACTTCTTATAGTACTTGTCTTTTAGGTCAGTAGTGTAGTAATACAGAGTTCTTCTACATCTGAAGTTACTTGTCTTTCTAGCCTTAACACTACTAACCACAGTCAGTATAACCAGCAGCATGATTGTTTGACAGGTTATGGGCCCTGCCGCTCATACTGATCTGTAATTCCCTTTGTTCATAACAGCCCAACTTGCTTTCACACACAAGCTCACAAAAGCTTCAAAGTCTTTTCCCACCAGCTTCTTCCAGTGAGCTTTCATATTTACTGTCTGTGCACCTTAACACCCCACAGGATGATGCAGTTTACTGCTCATCCTGAACTGTTTGGCTAGCCCTTAGGGTTCTTGCAAAAGGTGATGAGGGACCCTAAGCGGGTGAAACACCTTAAGCTCCTTGAGTGCGCACTAGGTATTAGTAATTTCTTAGTTGTAGCTGGGTCTTCATCCCATAGATAGCTTTAGTAGGCCTATAGCCAGAAGCTTGTGGCTTTGAGTCCAGTCAATGCTTGGCTCTGTCTGTAAGCCAGGTTTAGTGACCCGCATGTGGAGTTTAGGGTCTAGAACAAGGCATGGGTAGTCACTCCCATGACGCTTGGGCTCGATACAAGTAGGCTGCACTACTATAGTCTATACATAGTAGATATAGTCTTAATCTCTGGGCATAAGTATCCGTTGCCTTGTAGGGTAACCACGCCCTACCAGAGACAGACTTGTCATCTACTTAGTCATGGCCCCAATCATCTAGGGCTTAATCATGGACTCCACCACCAGCATTAGAGGAAGGGCTATACACCCTTTGTCTCTAATGGAACTTGCGGTTGGCTCCTCCATGACATGACTCCCAATTTTGTTTACACTAGACACTCTGGCTAGTCTACCAGAGCTTATGTCTAGTTACAAGATTGCGCTAGATAGCTTTACTATACCTAGAAAGTCGCACAACAAAGGCAGGACCTTCTTAGGTTCTGAAGCATAGCGCCACAGTATGGGGTGGCACTCTTAAGCGAGACCTGGGCACTGGTTCTAATTGCTCCTTGGAACCAGGAACTTTCAATAACATCTCAAATATGCCGTCTTCAATTGTCTTCCCTCCCTCCTCCAAGATGGAGCACCTCGATGGGTCTAACTGGCAGGTCTGGTCTGCCAACTTTAACGCCCTCTTGAGGATGAATGGGCTCAGGAGGCACATAATTACGCCTTACCCTGACATGCCCCTCCTCCCTGAAGATAAGGAGGAGAAGGAGAAAATGCAGAAGGAAGTCATTGACCCCATCCTTAGGGAATGGATGGGAGAAGAGGAAATGCTTATTGGGCTCCTTTTTCTTAATGTAACCCAAGAGGTCTACTCCCAAGTAGCCTCTGATGCCAATTATCCTTCTCTCAGTGAGAAGTATAACAAGTTGGAACGGCTTTATGGCTCTGTAGGTAGCATGGCCACATATAATTTGTGGCTTGCCCTGGTGTCCTTCCGTCTTGATGAAGGACAGTCATTTAGAACCCAATTACAAAAGGTTCTAGATACCAGGAGTACCCTCAGGGAGAATGGGATGGAGGTCAATGACCTCCAGATGAGCTTTATATTGTTAAAAGCTCTCCCAGACTCCTACAGTGCCATCGCTGGTTCCATACTGGCCTCTGGTGACCCAGAGCGACTCTCTCCTCAGGACCTTGTGCAGAGGTTCCTAAATGAGGAAAGTCGCCTGGCAGGTCCCTCAGGAAGTGGTAGTGCAGTCCTGTCTAAGGCTGCACCTGTCAAATCAAAACCAAGAAATACAAATTTATCACCACTTCCCGCTGCTGCCCCTGGTTCACAAGGGGTGGTCTGCTTCTATTGCCAAAAGCCTGGACACAAGTCCAATGCTTGTGCAAAGAAGAAGAAGGACCTGGAGAATGCCAAAAAGGGCAAGGCAGGGAACAAGAAGAGGGCTGAGGCCCAACATGTTAATACTATAGCCACAGTAGTTAATGGTAGTGGCAAAATAGAGGAGGTGCATGAAGCACCTCGCATTCGCCTTTATGTTCACACCTATAATCTGGATATCAACTCAGATTATTGGATGCTTGATAGTGGTGCAACGGCTCATTTCAGTCCAAACCTTGAAGACTTTGACACTTATAAAGTCGACACAACCCATGAAGTATCACTAGGTGACAACTCCATAGTCAAAACAAGTGGAGTTGGAACTGTGGTCATCAGGACTGATCAAGGTTTTGACTTGGAATTGAGCGATGTGCTCCACATACCTGGAGGACATAAAATACTCTCCGCCAGTGCCCTAGTAGAAAAAGGGGCAACTGTGTTCTTTGATAATAAGAAGGCAACAATAAAATATGGCAATAACATTATAGCGGAAGCATGGAAGTTTGGCAAATTGTATTGGGTACTAGGCAAACACGTCCTAAACAGTATCCATACATCTGCATCTGCCTCACTTGAAATCTGGCATCAAAGAATGGGCCACATGTCTAAAGAAGCCCTGAAAAGATATGCTCCTGAGGCAGTAAAAGGCCTCAATATAAATAATAGCCAAGTGGAAGACAAGCCGTGTTATGGCTGTGAAATGGGCAAGTCCCATCGGCTTCCATTTCCCCCATCTTCAAAGCATGCATCAGCCCCCCTTGAGATCCTTCATAGTGATCTTGTAGGTCCCTTGCAGTGCAGTTCAATACAAGGGAATCTATACTTTGCCACTTTCTTGGACGACTTTAGCAGATATGCTTTAATCGTTCCAATGAAGTCAAAAGATCTGTTTACACCAGTTTTTAATAAACTGAAGACACTACTGGAAAATAAATTTAATCATAAAATCAAGTGTCTTCATACAGATTGTGGTGGCGAGTATGTGAACAAGGTGCTGAAGGCAACGCTTGAAGATTATGGCATAGAGCATAAACTTATGATGCTGTATAGTCCACAACAGAATGGAAGGGCCGAGAGATTCAATAGAACCATTATGGAAAAAGGCACTAGCATGCTGCACGATGCTGGCCTGTCTCTTGGTTTTTGGGAGTGTGCTGTTGAGACAGCATGTCATATATATAATAGAACTCCCATCTGTTCTAATAAGTGGAAAACTCCGCTTGAGCTTCTGGTTGGGAACAAACCAGATGTCTCGAATTTTAAGGTCTTTGGATGCAAAGCCTACTATCATGTTCCAGAGGGCAAGCGGCGTAAACTAGATCCCAAAGCCAGGGAAGCCGTCTTTGTCGGGTATGAGCCCACTTCTAAGGGCTATACACTTTGGGATAGTCGTACCCGGTCTCTCATCTCTTCACGAGATGTTACATTTGATGAGAGATCCTTCCCATCCCGCTCTGATAAGGACAACAGAGCAGAGAAATCCATAAAGCAACCTAGTCAAGGTGGCTCATTTACTTTACCTGGTGGCAATGTCCAGCCACCACCAGCAGCAGCTATGCATGTTCCTGAGGCTCCTCAAGATGAGGGGGACCTGGAAGAGGAACAGGAGGACATCGTACCTCCTCAATTAGCACCACAGCCTACCACACCCACACGTAATGTAGACACCACACACCCTCAGACTATATACCAGACCCCTCCATCTCAAATCATGGAACCATCCTCCCCTCCCAAAAGAACCAAAGCAATCAGAAAATCACAAAGGATTGCAGACAGAATTCCTCAACCCAACTTTCAGAGGACAAGTCCACGCTCTGAACGACGAGATAGGGCAATCCAAGAAGATTTAGACTTGGATACTGCACGTCCCAATTGGAATCGTCGTCTGAATCCTCACTTCTACAACGAGGATAATGTGGAGTTTGTGCAAGGTTCTTCCAGACTTGGTCAGATGGATCTACTCAATGCTGCAGGATCACCTCATAGGGATCCTCTTACTTTTAAAGAAGCAATGGAGTCTGATAATGCCAGTAATTGGCTTGAGGCATGTCAATATGAAATTGATGCCTTAGAAAAACTTAAAGTGTGGCGCCTTGAAGACCTTCCTGAAGGTAGAAAGGCTGTAAAGTCCAAGTGGGTCTTTAAATTGAAAGCAGATGGACGCTTTCGTGCTAGGCTTGTAGCAAAAGGGTTCACCCAAATAGAGGGGGTGGACTTCAATGAAACCTTCTCCCCAGTCGCCAGATTTGAGTCTCTTAGACTGTTGTTAGCATTGGCCGCGCTTGAGGATTGGGAAATCCATCAAATGGATGTCAAATCGGCATTCCTACATGGCGATCTGGATGAGGAGATTTATATGGAGCAACCTGTTGGTTTCATCATTGCTGGACAAGAGTCCAAGGTTTGCAGGCTACAGAAGGCTCTGTATGGCCTCAAACAAGCTTCCCGAGCATGGAACTTGCAATTCCATGCAGTTCTCAATGAACTGAGCTTTACTCGGACGTACTCTGATGCAGGAGTATATGTGTATCATCACCAAGAGGGGGATGGTTCACTTTTCGTCATTTTATATGTTGATGACATCACTATACTTGGGTCCTCCACTAAGAAGATTCAATGGCTGAAGGACTCTCTATCTAGCCGATATGAGATGACTGATCTTGGCGAAATCCAGTCTTACCTTGGAGTTAACATCACCAGGGATCGTCCTAACAAGACACTGGATATCGATCAGACAGCCTATGTTCTTCCATAGTTGAGAGGTTTGGAATGGGGGATTCCAACCCAGTATATACTCCTCTACCCTCTGGCGTGGATGTTCATCTGGTCAAATTTGAAGACCAAGCATCTACCTCTGACATTAAGAGGTATCAGCAGTTAATGGGGTCTCTGCTTTGGGTGCAGATAGGAAGCAGACCTGACATTAGTTTTGCTGTTGCACGCCTTAGCCAATTTGCTTCCAACCCTTCCCAGCAGCACATGCGACTAGCAAAGTATGTCTTAGCCTATCTAAATGCTACAAAAGACTACAAGTTGCGCTATTCTGGAGGGAATGGTGAAGTAGGCCTTCATGGCTTTGCGGACTCCTCATGGGGAGATCAAGAGGACCGCCACTCCACCTCAGGCTATGTCTTCTTCCTAGCTAATGGAGCATTAGTTGGTGCTCCAGGAAACAAAAGACAGTAGCACAGTCCACCACAGAAGCCGAGTATATGAGCCTAGCAGAGGCTTCAAATCAGGCTGCGTGGTATAGGACATTTATGCAGGAATTGGGATATGAAGTTAGTTCACCCATACAACTGCATTGTGACAATAAGGGTGCAGTAGATCTTGCATTAAACCCTGTCACTGGAAGGCGATCAAAGCACATACCAATAAAGTACCATGCCATTAGGGAGTATGTAGAATCGCACCAGATAGAGTTGGTACGAACTCCCACTGGAGAGATGCTAGCAGATGGCCTTACAAAGTCTCTGCCTAGATCATCTTTTGATCACATGGTAACTGGATTTGGACTAGTGCTGGAATGAAGGAGCTGGAATCTGGAGGCTTTGTACACCAGTTTCACTTTCCCACCATGCCACATGAGCACGTTCTTGACCTTGAGAGTGATGCAAGAGGTGTGTAGACTTGCATAAGCGAATCTACAACTCGTATGCAAAACTCACAAAGAGTTAGAGAAGTTGGATCTCTGGCTGGTGACATGTTTGTTCAATTGTGAACAGCAGTGTGCTCATTCAACTCATTCCATTTTAATGATCGATGCCTTCACCATGGAGGGATGTTGACACAGGACGTGTCTGGAGATGCTTCAGGCATCTAAGGATCGCTTCAGCTGTAGATTAGATTAGATTTCGGAGTATCGGACTTTTTACGCTATCTTTATTACACTTCCTTTTCTTCTTACTCAGCTGATTAGTGATGGACTTAGTAATGCGCAGTAAGCATGTGATATCTCTTTGGCCAATGGCCTTTATCCCTCTTAGTTTATTGTCCGGCACTTGTGGACTTATTCCCAGTGCGCACAGACCATTTCCCCTGTCCCCCATGGGTATATAAGGGTGTCTGTTTTGTCCGTTACACTTCAGAGTTCTTCTAACATCTGAAGTGTAAGTTCCTTCTAGTTTACTCTCTACTTCCTTTAGACTAACACTTCTTATAGTACTTGTCTTTTCTAGGTCAGTAGTGTAGTAATACAGAGTTCTTCTAACATCTGAAGTTACTTGTCTTTTCTAGCCTTACACACTACTAACCACAGTCAGTATAACCAGCAGCATGATTGTTTGACACATTTGATGTGTAGCAGGATTGTACTTTGATCCTTGAGCAAATGCAGAGAATGCTTGACTCTGTGCTGTATTTTTCAGATCGCATCAGTCCACATGCCACACCAGATTGCTAGTACTTTCATCATGTCGAGCTTGGGAGATGTATATTAAAGGGTGACTGAATGATTAGTATAATTAGTGCATCAGGCTTTAAATCATGATGTAGACTTACTTGCGACAATGAAATGCATACTGCACAACACTGCCTTTGGAAACAATCTTTGGCACAGAGAAATGCTCATAGACTCTAGAGGTCCACATCACCATCTGTGCTTCTGTTCAGACATAAATCTCAACTCACATAAGATAAATGTACAACACTTACTGAGCACTTCTTCGTCAGATCTCTTGTCTGCCTTGTATCGTTTGTGTTCGTCCAAAGAAGCAAGAGGCAGCTCCACAAGAGACAAGAGATAATGTATTGAAGACTTTTTCTGACTTGCTGCTGCTGGTTCTGTTTGACCTTGGGCTTGTTGTTGTAGAGAAATCGCTTAGTACTCAAGATAAGACAAAGAGAGAGAACGGCGCTTTGATTCTGCTTCTGCTGGTTGGTCCTACTACAAGCGTTGTATGATGTACCTTTATATACTTAGAGAGGCCTAGTAGAATGTGTGCTAATGTGTTTTGAAGAGCGAAGCTGCACAAGCGAGACGAAAGTGGATGAAACCGAGCAATAAAGATGAAACCAGATGTAAAGTAATGAACAGGCAAGCGGCCCGGAATGCATGCAGTCTAAAAGATGCTAAGTAAATTGCTTGTGCTATGCATCAATCGCATTTGTACCATATCAGAGGCTGTCCAGCACTTAAGTCAAATTAATGTCAGAGTCTATATTATTTTTATGAAGGAGTGTACCACAAGATCGATGAGCAGGGTGTAAATTGACCAACTGAAAGCCACCAGATCAGCGGATCAACGGGAGTGGCACTGGCACTACTGCCCCGAGCGTGCTAACAACAATCCACACAAATGTTCTCTACATTCCCTTGTTACTCTATTACTCTACAAACTATGATTACACTCTCCATCTAATATTTAAGGACACTGCTTTGTGTAGCATTCACTTCAGTTTTGACCAACTAAACTGGAATGAGCATTACTTGTCTTATCTTTTACCTTATTTAGTTGATGTACTACATCACACAGCACTTGCTACTAAACTAGGCAGCTCATTTATCTTTTATAAGTTAGTTATCATTTTTGATTTTTGCATCTGCATGAAGGCAGCATTGTCAGTCTTTCACGCACGCAGATTCACTTATGATCTTTTTTTATTGATTTTCAGTACACATTTTCAGGGTAGTATTTAAATTGCACAGCTATATCTAGGGACAATGTAACTACTGTGAGGACAATGTAACTATTGTGAGGACAAAGGAGTTGACATGAGAGCCATGGTGTAAAATTTCTGAGGGAAAAACAACCCATCAACCCATTGGACTGACGCGACCTAATCTGGTTCCTGCAGTCGCAGGGAGGAAATGGGCTTGAAAAAAGCCCATGTGTCTTGCAGGAACCCCAGAAGGGATTCGACGTGGTGTTTGTGGTTGAAGACCTGGGGCCAGGTGTGAGCTGAGGCAGGAAGTGTGGGGTGGAAGCATTTGGTGTAGTCAGCCATGAAGGCGTGCCTGGTAGCAAGGCGCATGGCTGTCAAGGTAGTATGTCAGTTGAAAGGAGTGGGCCAGGGATTAGTTGCAGCAGACCAGAGTGGGTGGTTAGAACCATTGGGGGGGTGGGTGATGGAGAGTGTATGGGCTTTGTAATCACGCCCAGAGGGGTGATCGGCAGTGGGAGTGGCACAAGCGCGGTCACACAGCCATTCTTCGCGCCAATTGTCATATGCACGAGGGCGAGAGGGAGCGCCACTTGAGTGAGGAGAG
Organism: Multifurca ochricompacta; assembly: GCA_022496185.1. Classification (NCBI taxonomy): domain Eukaryota; kingdom Fungi; phylum Basidiomycota; class Agaricomycetes; order Russulales; family Russulaceae; genus Multifurca; species Multifurca ochricompacta. The sequence goes on along the minus strand of WTXG01000031.1, from coordinate 248,466 downwards.
TCACTCATCAAGCGCACCCAAGGGGGTCGACATGCAGGCGTGGTTTGCGGACTTGGAAGCGATCGCGATCGCCTGGTAGGTCATCATCCCTGGGACCCACATGAATGTGAGTCAGGTGTCTGGAAAGGAAGCAAGAAATTTAGTAAGGGAGCATTGGAATGATACAAAGTCACCCATGAATTGTTTGTGATCATGCGAGTGGAGGCGAGCTAGCACAGAAGAGGAGAAGGCAGTAAGGTAAATGTGAGAAGAAATAGAGAGTGCACGAAAGAAGTCACATCCAGTGCATGGTGCACGCCAACCCAAATATCTTGACATCGGCCCATGTCACCCTGCTCCACAGCACCATTCCATCGTTTATTCCCCCCGGGAGTCCATGATGGTGGAGGCAGATGCACCAACCACCTTGCTATCGCATCGGCCCACCTTGGAGAGGGCCACTGTGTTGTGGATAAGCACAGTGGAGGCACGTGGGAGTGGCAGGAGGTCAGCCAGTTCAGTCCTTCGAGTGAAAGGGGCACCACGCCTGCAAGGTGAATGACAAATGTTAGTCCTGTGATATTGAAAGCCTTTAGAAAGGTGAGTACATACCCAAAGCCACTCATCTCCATGTCTCGCATCCAGGTGCCACTGTTGTCGACATCCAAGTTGTCAAAAGTATCCTCCATAACACTGCACAGTCGATTGAGGTCTATCATTGTGTCTCACGCGCTTTGATACCCGGTCCAGCACAGCACACCAGCACCACAGGCACCAAGGAAGGGCATGAAGAAGGTGACCCAACGGCTGGCATGGGTGCGCCTGTCTGGTCGTTGGTTGAGCCACGGTTTATCTTCCTTTGTCAGTTTTTCAGAAAGTAGTGTGGATGGAAGTGGGGCCTTTGGAGGAAGGTCAGATGGGAGGTAAGAAGGAAAAGTATGAAGAGTGGTGTGAATGGGTCACATGAGAGGGAGGGACCATAGGGATGAGGGGGGTCAAGGTCATGGTCTACCCAGGCACCAGCTTTGGGTGGGCAGGCCAGGGGAGGTGTGCACACAGTGATGGCACTGTAAGATTTACTTATGACAAAATAAAAGAGGGTTATAATAGAAATAGAGGATAATTAAAACTGGGATTAAGTGTGGCAAAAATAATTTAATAAATAATAATATCTGTGCGGGTATTCCACGAGTACCCACCTGGGTACCCGGGGTGCCAAAATCAATACCCGGATCCGCATGAGTATGTTCCCACAGATCACCCGGATCTGTGAATATCAATACCCGTGAGTTTTCCCACAGCTCTACTCAAAAAACTCGCGAGTTACCTGGACTCGTGCTATGCCCTATGACTACCCATGCCTTGTTCTAGACCCTAAACTCTACCTGCAGGTCGCTAAACCTGGCTTACAGATCGAGCCAAGCATTGACTGAACCTATAGCCCCAAGCCTTCTGGGCAAGTGGCCTACTAAGACTATGGATGGGATGAAAACCCAGCTACAACTAAGAATACTATTTACTTAGAGCGCACATGAGGAACTCAAGGTGTTTCACCTGCTTAGGGTCCCTCATCACCTCTTGCAAGAATCCCCTGAGGGACTAGCCAGACAGATCAAGGTGGGCACATGAAGTGCACCACCTTGTGGACAGTTAAGGGCAAGAGAATATAAAGCAAAGCTCACAAGGAAGACTGATTGGGAAGGGAGTCTTGAAGCTTTGGTGAGCTTGAAGGAGTAAAGTTGGACTGATCAAAAAAAATAGTAACAGATCAGTTAAGCATGCCCAGGGCCCATAACCTGTCGAACAGGCATGAGGCGCAGCATACTGACTGTGTGGTTAGCAAGTTAAGCTAGACAAAGACAAGTTAACTTCAGAGGTAGAAGAAACTCTATTATACTATACTACTGACCTAGACAAAGACAAGTTACTACAAGGAGCATTAGTCTCAAGGTATGATAGTAAGTAAGAAAAGGGACTTACACTTCAGAGGTAGAAGAAACTCTGAAGTGTAAGAGATGAAACAGACACCCTTATATACTCTTCAAGGGATGGTCTGTGCACTGGGAATAAGTCCTCAAGTGCCAGACAAAGTCCAAACAATAAACAAGAGGGATAAAGGCCATTGGCCAATAAGGAATCACATGCTTGTACATCATTAGTAAGGTACATCAGTCAGCTACTGTGGAATGTGAGAAAGAAAGTAATAATGATATGGTAAATAGTCCGAAACTCCGATATCTAATCTAGTCCACAAAGTAGCTAATCTAATCTCCTGATGCCTGAAGCATCACTGGACACATTCTGTGTTCAACACCACCAACTGTGCTGGATATGATGTGGATGAGGAAGCCACCCTGGACCTCTTTTCCCAAGGTCTTCTGAATCCATTAGTCAAAAACATCATCCAGTTCCACCATCCCCATAACTGGACTCAGTGGATCAACACTGCATGATGACAGCAGCAGGATTATCTCGATTTCCAGACATGCTTTGGGATCAAAACCAAAAAGGGGAAAACACGAGTGTTGACACAGGATGTGTCTGGAGATGCTTCAGGCATCTAAGGTTCGCTTCTGCTGTAGATTAGATTAGATTGGATTCCGGAGTATCGGACTTTTTATGTTATCTTTATTACATTTCTTTCTCACCTTACTCAGCTGATTAGTGATGGACTTAGTAATGCGCAGTAAGCATGTGATATCTCTTTGGCCAATGGCCTTTATCCCTCTCTGTTTATTGTCCGGCACTTGTGGACTTATTCCAGTGCGCACAGACCATTTCCCCTGGCCCCTATGGGTATATAAGGGTGTCTGTTTCATCTCTTCCACTTCAGAGTTCTTCTAACCTCTGAAGTGTAAGTTCCTTTTACTATACTCTTCTTTACCTTTGACTAACCGTCTTCTGTAGACTACTTGTCTTTTAGGTCAGTAGTATAGTTGTATAAGAGTTCTTCTAACCTCTGAAGTACTACTTGTCTTTTAGCCTAAACCGCTACTAACCACAGTCAGTATAACCAGCAGCATGATTGTTTGACAACAAGACCAATGGAAGGCAGCATTTGGAGTTAAACCTACCTCCCAATGAGACCCAAATGCCATGGATATGTCTGCCAACAGAGCTAGAGCATGAGCCATGCTCACAGAAGATGAGTGGCAAACATTGATGAAGGAAGGAATGTTATGACCAGGGCCCAGTGACCCTCTTTTCTTTCACCTCCCTCATGAGGACCCCACTCACCCACCTATGTTACATTTCCTCATTACGTCTCCCTCTTGGAACCCCTCACATGCATTTCTCCCATCCCCGTGACTGCTGATTGGACTTGTTTGTGTACTGTTTACCTATGATTGTCTCTTATCTTCTTATCTTTATGACCGGACACTTACTTAATTCCCTATCAGAAGCCAGGCTTTATGCCCTCTGCTTTTGTATATTTGGGCCCACATGACTCTGTGATTCTTATCTTTAGACGCCCACCAGATTACGTATATAAGTCCGCTGTAGCTACATTGTAGACCTCAGACTCGACTTATTGAATACATCAGTGCCTGTCTTCTGGACACCTCCTTTGAATCTTTGACTCATCTGTCTCAGTGCTTTTGGCACTTCTCCAACTCACCATCATCTTAGGGAACAGCCCCTCTGACTTTGACTCATCCCATTGAACTCCAAGAAGCCTTATTGGTTTCTTACCTGAACTATCAGATAACGCTGTCACACAAGTCATGTGGAACATCCTGCACTGGACATAACATCAAGTTGAGTCTCTCATTGTGGCTTCCAGCCACAGTCAGACCCTGTTTAAAGAAGAACTTATCAAATGCAGAGATGAGAATAATCTTTCACAACAAGTACTTGGCTCTGCCACTTGGAAAGACTTTGAAACCGAGTTTGGATACTACGTCTATCATGACGGAAGATACCAACTGGTAGAATACGACGACAAGAAAAGGGTTTGGTATTGTATCCGATACTTGGACAGCTGAAACTCTTGGGTAACAACTAGACCTGCCCCACCAGAATTTGGGCTAGGGCCGTGGAGAGAAAACCCTCCTGCCATTGTTACCAACTCAGAAAATGAAGAATACATAGATGAAAGCAGTGAAGATGCACCAGTATTAGCATCAGCTACTGCCCTGGTTGCACCAGAAGTTGTCACAATCAGAGCCCCTGCATTGACAACTCCTACGATATCCCTCCAATCCACAACTACCATCACCCAACAAAGAATGTCAACCATTGCAGCCCAGATTCCAGCACCAGTTCCTCCTCCCCCTCCTCCCCCCACCGCTCCTATCATTGCCACCCTGGGGAACCCCCCATCATCAGGACAACTCTCAGGAGTACTCCTGCAGACATTCACAGGAGATCACTCCCAGAGCAGGAAGTTTATGTTGGAGTTTACAACCTTTAGGAACTTTAATCATGATGTTCCCCAGATTGTAAACCCCTTCCAGTGCACCAATCTCTTTCTCTCATTAATCTGAGGGGAAGCAGTCGATGACTGGACCATGGAACAGCTTGAATGGCTGAATGACCAGGTGGAGAGTGGAAGTCCCACCACGAACAAAGGACTCTGGGATGTGGTTGCCCAGAGATTCAAAGATGCCTACACTGATGGACAGGCAAAGCAGAAAGCTGCCTGAGAACTAAAGGGTCTGCAAATGGAGAAAGGGGATTTGGACGGTTATGTTGCCAAATTCTGAAGCACAGCCAACAGGGCTGGATACGATGTGGATGAGGAAGCCACCTTGGACCTCTTCTCCCAAGGGCTCCCAAATCCACTTGTAAAAAACATTATCCAGTTTCATCACCCTCATAACTGGACTCAGTGGATCAATGCTGTGCAACAACAGCAACAAGATTATCTCGATTTCCAAACATGATTTGGGGTCAAGACAAAGAAAGGGAAGACACGAGACCAGTGGAAGGCAGCATTCAGAGTTAAACCTGCCTCCCCACATGACCCAAATGCTATGGACACCTCGGCCGATCGAACCAGAGCCAGAGCTACACTCACAGAAGACAAACAACAGATGTTGATGAAGGAAGGAAGATGCTTCTGATGCAAAGCTCAGGGACATATGTCACATGACTGCCCCAAGAAAGGAGTGCGTGTCGCCAAGGCTACCACTACACCTGCCCTGGCCTCCAACAATCCACCAGCAGTAGACAAACGAACAAAAAAAGAGAAGGCCCACGATATACAGGCAAACATGATGAAAGAAAGTGAGGAAGTACGTGCTATCCTAGTAGAAAAAGCATTCACAAAAAAGGATTTTTGATTGGCTCAACCCTGTTGGCCTGGGCATGAGCATTACATGTAACCTCTGTGTATACTAGTTGCTTCAAATCATTGAAAATACCAGTGCATTTTGAGACTACACAGAAGTCAGCTGATCACGACATCCTGATAGATTCAGGAGCTACTGATAACTTTATCAGCCCATGCATGGCAAGGACCATGGGCCTGGGATTGCTGGAACTTCCCCAGGAAAAGAACATATGGAATATTGACGGAACAGCTAATTGAGCCGGGAAAATAACACACTACACTGATCTCAATGTCCAAGTGGGAGAGAAAACAAAAGTCATCCATTTCCTTGTCACCAATTTGGGAGAAGACCTCATTTTAGGATACCCATGGCTGGCAGCATTCAAACCTAGGATCAACTGGAGCGATGCAACCATGGATAAGGAGTTCTACCCCGTCATCATAATGTCACAGGGATATGACTATAATGCTTGGCATGTGATATTACAAGTGGTAGGCAATGGAATAGAGCTAGATAATCCCGGTCGGTGCTACATTACCAAAGCATCAGAATTGGCTCAGAAGGCAGTCGAGGGGTATATGGAGAAAACCTTTGAGGAAATAGTGCCAGAAACATACCATCAGCATTGGAAGGTGTTCTCAGAGGAGGAATCACAATGCTTTCCCCCAGCATGACCATGGGATCATGCCATTGAATTTGTACCTGATGTGCCAGTGGCAATAGATTGCAAAATCTATCCACTGTCCCAGTCAGAACAGGCAGCACTGATGACATTCCTCAAAGAGCATCTGGCTAAAGGATACATCCATCTGTCTAAATCACTGTATGCATCACCCTTCTTCTTTATCAAGAAGAAAGATGGGAAACTCCAACCTGTCCAAGACTATCAATGCATAAACAACTATATGGTGAAGAATGCCTACCCCCTTCCTCTCATCCCAGAGCTCATTGACACCATGCAGGACAAGGCCTTGTTTTCAAAAATGGACGTTCATTGGGGTTACAACAATATCAGAATCAAAGAAGGAGACCAATGCAAAGCCGCCTTTAAAACTAACCAGGGGTTATTCGAACCTAACGTTATGTTCTTTGGCCTCACCAACTCACCTGCCACCTTCCAATCCATGATGAACCACATATTCCATGACCTTATCCACACCGGTGAAGTCGTGGTATATATGGATGATATATTGGTAGCAACCACAGACAACCTAGACCATCACCATGAATGGGTACATCAGGTACTGGATATCCTACACGAACATGATTGTTACGACCCTACTCTTTTCCTGACCCTTACACTACACCTCCCCCTTGTACCACACTTGACTGTCCATTCCCCTATTCCACCATCCCTTGACCACTTTGGCCCCAGAACCCAGATGCCTATGGCCTTGTGCCTAGGACCTTTGACTTGATGCCCTTGGCTTACTGCCTTGGGACCCTGCCTGATGCCTGTGGCCTGTGTGCCCAGGACCCCACCCTGATGCCTGTGATATGATGCTCATAGAACCCCATTCCTGACACCTGCACCTGACCCACTGATAGTTCAGCTACTGTGCTGTTGGCTGTAGACCCCCCTTCTCCTGATGCTTGGCCTTTGTCTTGGCCAGTATCTGTACCCTGTCCCTGTGGCTGACACCCATAGGATCTCTGACACTGTCCCTGCCAATCTAATCTTCAACTTTGGCTTGTACTTGACCCTCTGCCAGTCATGTGACTCCTGGCCATGTGACCCTTGGCCATGTGATCCTTGACCATGTGATCCCTGACCATGTGACTTTGGACCATGTGATCCCTGACCCTGATCACAGCATCTTCATCTGATCATTTACCCCTTTCTGATCACATGGCCCATCTGGCTTATCATTCACTTCTCTGATTCCTGTGGGAGTATTCCCACATCCACCCTGACTCCTGTGGGACCTGTTATCTCCCCACTTACCCCTGACCCTGGTGGGAATCCTCCCACACTGATATGACTCCTGTGGGGCTGTCCCACATGATTATGCTTCTGATAAGGCTTATCCTTATCATGGACTATATTTGACATCTTATCTGCTATTGGATGATAAGGACTCTGACCCTGTTCCTGATTAGCTACAAACCAGATCCCCATACAGTATATAAGACCCTGTAGACAGTTTGTACAACCCTAGATTTGACCTCTTGTGCCTTCAGCCTAGAGTTTCCCTAGTCACAGAATACAGAGGGGCTTATTTGCCCTTTTTCATCCTTCATAATCTCCAGAAGGACCCCATTGCCTCTGGCAATGGGTGTGCACTTCTGTTCTGAATCCCATCCATTACCCAGATGCTGTTGATGCTCTGGCTTCCCTTCCTTTGCCCTCTCTGACTTTGGTCCACTTGGTGTGCTTCTAGCACTGTGGCTGGGTCCTGTCCCCACTCAACAGCCTTAGGGGATTAGCTCCCTTTGGCTGACTTGTCCCGTCTCTCTCTGTGCTTGGTTATAGCACAACTTCCTATTCACCCTGAAGCTAAGAGCCTGGCCTTGTTGTGTCAGGCTTGCTGAAGCTCCCAGACCCACAGTGTCAGGTGCTGCAGATGTGGCTGACTAGTGCCGGACTAGTGTCAGTGGACTTGTGCTGACTGGTGCACGTCACACAGCAATGCCCTGCTGAGCATTACAATGATCTATACCTCAAACCAGCAAAATGTTCCTTTGAACAGCCAAGTGTCGAATACCTAGGCATTATTCTAAGAAAGGGACAAGTACAAATGGATCCTGTGAAAGTACAAGGAATTCGGGAGTGGCCTGTACCCAGAAACATCAAAGATGTTCGGTCTTTCATAGGGTTCTGTAACTTTTACCGACACTTTGTGTGAGGATTTTTGGGAATCGCGCAACCACTCAACGACCTGCTTAAGAAAGATGCCCCTTGGTACTGGGGAAAGGATCAGCAGTGTGCCTTCAAAGAAATTAGGGATATTGTCGGCTCAGAACCTGTCCTCCTACAGCCAGATCTAGGAAAACCATTTGAGCTTGAAGTCGATGCTTCCCACTTCGCGAACAGAGCAGTGTTAAACCAAAGGGATGCCACCAGACTTCTTCACCCAGTCGCCTTTTACTCAGAAATATTCTCCCCTGCCGAGTGAAGTTATGACATCTGGGACCGAGAGCTATTAGCCATTGTTAAAGCCCTACATCATTGGTGTCCCTATCTGGCTGGAACCCCACACAAAACCATCATTCACACTGACCACTCCAACCTCCTGTACTGGAAGGAACCTCATAAAATCAGTTGGTGTGTAGCATGGGAAGTCCTGGAGTTGGAAGAGTACAACTTCACTCTGAAACATATTGCAGGGAGTTGCAATGTGCGAGCAGATGCCTTGTCATGGCAATCGGATATGCATAATGGGAAGGAAGACAATGATAATATCACAGTCCTCCCTGAAGAAGTCTTCACGCAACAGGCAGTTGTCAGTCTCCATGACATGGACCTCTGGGCCCAGGTATCACAAAACATGAATCAACAACTTTGTCAATCCTGGGCCAATACTCATGGTCTGAAAAAGATTGACAGCCTCTGGTGGAAGGACAGAGATCAGCTCGTTGTCACCAGTGGTGACAACATTAAGAGGGGGGTGATCCATTTTCACCATGACCTCCCCTCTGCTGGACACCCTGGCATCACCAACACTTACACTCTTGCCAAACGTGACTACTGGTGGCCAAACATGAAAAAGGATGTAGAAGACTATGTGAAAGGATGTGCAGACTGCCAGGCCAACAAAGTGAACATGCATCCACACCCACTGTGACGGTTCCCTGGGCTGGTACAAGGGCCAAAGACATATGCTTTTCTTTTCTTTTCTTGCTCCTTTTTTTCTTATGATATCCTTACCACATGATGTGCTGATAAAGGACTTATGACTTATCATTTATGCTGCTGACTGATTGCTTACTGAGGATCTTACTCATCTGCTTACTGATCAGTAGTAGAGGGTGTAACCCCTCCACCATCTATATCCTTCTGGGACATTCTACTGTACAACCATTAGACTGTCTAGTGAAAAGCTCTAGTAACTACCAGAATAGTCTCCCTATCAGCATACATGTATATAAAGACCCTAGTGGAGAGGACAAGACGTTAAGTCTGTTCTTCTGTAGCAATACAGGTGTACTGGGACTCACATTATTCAACTGAGGAACATCTTCCACTTGAAACCTTTAAGCCGCGCCTTGAAGGAACTTCGACCCCTTGAAACTTGCAGCAGGACTTAGTGTCACTGCTCGACTTCGCCTCGCACGTGTGCCCCCTTTGACTGGCACAACCTGACTTAGCTTGAAACCTTGACTTGATAAGAGGCTCTTGTAGCCTTGACGGACGACCTCGAACCTCGAACCTCGACACAGCACCACACCTTGCTGTGACATAAGAACAGACTTAACAGAACTTAACAGAAGAACCCACCAGAACTGCAAGGTGATGACGACGCGTCCCTTGCCCGACACCCGATTGTGACGTCTTCAACACGCGAGCCCAGAACCCCACCGTCCGAACGAACATCCTTCGACGAGACATCCCCACGATGATACCTGCCAACCGAAGAATTAGAACCTCAAGAAAGTGAAGATTTACCCTTTGATCTCCACAACCGATTCGCATTACTAGCAACAGACGACGACACAATTGACATTGACACCAGAACCGCTACCCCACAAACAATGGCGGCAAGACCAAATACCAGACAGGCGCAAAGGGCTGCGGAGGAAGACGTTGTCGAAATGCACTCCGGTCGACCTGAACGAAGCCCAGAGGATAGACCGACAACCACGCGAACAGTAGGAAGACACCCCGACGAACCACCACTGGACCCACCAGTTTCAGGCATAGGAATAATGAACCCTGGAGGAGGAACCATGACAGGTGTACCACCACCCTTCTTCAAAGGGAACCGCGATACATCCATGGATTGGCTTGCGAAGTTAGAACTATTTTTCAGCCTGAACGAAAACGTGGCCACAGTCCAAAACGAACGAACCAGAGTCGCATATACCCTGGGATTGATACAAGGACCCAGGGTGGATCGCTGGGTGGTAGATCAAATCAAGTGGTTGACCGACATCAAAGAGGGGAACATCCGAGTTCCATACATTTGGGCCGGATTCAAACAGATTTTCCGAGAAGCGTGGGCCAACATGGCAGCAGGACAAAAGGCATTACACGCAATAGATCGATTACAAATGCGCGATTCAAATATTGATGACTATATCACCGAATTTCGCACGCTGGCCACAAGGGCAGAACTTCACATCAATGATCCGGCCGCTCGGCAGTACTTCCACCAAGGCCTCCCCACGCGCCTCGTTCAAACAATGTTATTATTTGATCAGCCCAAAACCTTTGATGAAGCAGCAGCATCTGCTCGAAAACATCACGCTAATTGGTTATACAGTAAAGATGCCCTTGGCATGAGACCCACAACCAACACACCACCGCGTGGCAACAAATTCACATTCTATAGACGTCGTGACCACGAAACTTCCAATACAGACGTCATAAAAAAAGCCATAACAGTGGAGGAAAAGGAACAATACAAGAAGGAAGGACGATGCTTTGAGTGCAGTCGACGAGGACACCTAGTTCAAGACTGCCCAAACAAGAAACCACGTGAGAAACCCACCACACCGGCTCATGCCGCCATTATCTCCGAAGCAACAACAACTGCAGCAGTACCCACGAAGACACCCGACTCAACAAACGCATCGGCCACCCCTACTGTCGATCTCGATGCGCTCGCCACAGCTTTGAAGACTATGACCGATGAACAACGCCAGAAACTCCAGGAGAAATTTAGTGGCGACGAGGATTTTTACATCACTTGAATGAAACGGCCTACATTCGAGCGATAATCTCACATCATGTATATAGATCATCTCTAAAGTCAATGAAAGTATCTGTTCCCTTACATGATGCAACAAATAAGGCCCACATACAAGCACTTGTCGGTAGCGGTGCAACCGAAAACTTCATCAACTATCGAACAGTCATTAAACATCGCCTCCCCACGAAATGATTAACTATTCCAAAAAAACTCCAGAACACAGACAGATCGCCCAATCAAACACACACTATCACGCGATGTGTGGACCTCAAAGTCACGACTAATAACAAGCAACAGAATCATCGTTTCTACGTTGCATCTATCGGCTCGGATGAAATGATTCTAGGATACCCCTGGCTTGCCGCGAATAACCCGAATATCGACTGGACAACGGGAACCCTCAGCCAATCACTCACGTTCAATCTACCCAACAGCCGACTTAAACATCTGAACATAGCACAAGAATTAGCGATCAAAGCCAAAGACTCGACAGAGCGGACTTGGGATCAGATCGTTCCGAAAGAATATCATCAGCATCAAAAAGTCTTTAGCGACCAAGAGGCACAACGATTCCCAGCGGCACGAACCTGGGATCATAAGATCGAATTAAAACCAGAAGCACCTGCTACGCTAGATTGCAAGATCTATCCATTAGGACCGGGCGAACAGGAAGCACTCAATAAATTTTTAGACAAGCATTTACAGAAGGGATATATTACTGAATCCAAATCACCCTATGCGTCCCCCTTCTTCTTCATAAAGAAGAAAGATGGGAAACTACGTCCTGTCCAGGATTACCGAAAGCTCAACAGTTGGACTATCAGAAATACATATCCATTACCCCTCATACCTGAGCTTATCAATCGCATGCGAGGGAGCACTCTATTCACCAAAATGGATATCCGCTGGGGCTACAACAAGTGCGGATCGTACCAGAAGATCGTTGGAAGGCGGCTTTCAAAACTAATCGCGGCCTCTATGAGCCTAACGTGATGTTTTTCGGACTAACCAACTCTCCAGCACATTTCAAACCATGATGAACGCGGAGTTCCGGAAGAATTGGATGAACACGACGCCTCGGGAAAGGCCTGGTTTACGGTGTATATGGACGACATTTTAATACATACGGACTCCGACCCCGTAAACCACGGTCTAAAGTCCACCGCATCTTGGATAAACTCAATAAACTCGATCTGTATCTTAAACCAGAAAAATGTGCCTTCGAACAAACACGATTGAGTACCTCGGCTTAATCCTAGAAGGGAATTAGTTCATATGGATCCGGTAAAAGTTGAGGGTATCACGACCTGGAAAACCCCGACCACAGTTAAGGAAGTCAGATCATTCCTTGGGTTCTGTCAGTTCTATAGACGGTTATACAAGGCTTCAGTAAAATCGCAGCACCCCTGAACGCTCTCACTAGTGTGAAGAATCCATGGAAATGGACAACTGACGAACAAAACGCCTTTGACACTCTAAAACAACGCGTGACTTCGCACCCGTCCTCGCCCAACCAGATTTCACCAAACCTTTCATCGTAGATACAGACGCATCAGGGTTCGCAATCGGGGCAACGCTTAGCCAGAAAGACCACGACGGACGACTACATCCCATCGCATATCTTTCTAAAACATTGGACGCCACCCAACGAAATTGGGACATTTATGATCGAGAACTATTCGCAATTATGGTCGCCTTCCGAACATGGCGCCAATACCTTCTGGGAGCCCAAGACCAGGTACAAGTACGCACCGATCATAATAATTTACAATATTTTAAAGAACCGCAAAAACTTAACCGACGCCAAGCACGGTGGCTTCAGGAATTAGCGGACTTCGACTTCTCCCTCGAACATGTTCCCGGCAAACTCCACACAGTAGCCGACATGCTATCGCGTAGACCCGACGCCGAACACGGCATAATGACAATGAAGCAGTCACCTTGTTACCACCGGCGCTATTTGTCAAGTAGCCAGAACCAATAAACTCCCGTTTCCCCAAACCTTGCCCGAACGACAGCACATTCTGCACCAGCACCATGATCATGTCTTAGCGGGACACCCCGGCATTGATAAAACAATCAGAAAAATTCAGCAAGACTACGAAGGTCCAGGACTTACGGACTTCGTACGCGAATACATTCGCGGGTGTGCGCTATGTCAAGAAAATAAGCCTAGACTGATAAAGAAAGTTCCGCTCTTCCCACTAGACGTACCAGCGTCCGCGGGTCCATTCCAATACATCGCTATGGACCTCATCACAGATCTCCCTGTCTCGGGTCGCTACGACGCAGTACTAACCATTGTAGATCAAGGATGTTCAAAAGCGGCTAAATTCATTCCATGCTCGAAAGACATCACGGGTGAAGGGATTGCGACACTTTACTACCGACACGTATTCCCGTTATTCGGCGTCCCACGCCGTATCATTTCAGATCGCGATCCGCGCTTCACTTCTCAATTCTCTCGAGCACTAGCGACTACCCTCCGGATCCAGCAGAACCTTTCCACAGCATTTCACCCTCGCACAGACGGAGCAAGCGAGCGAATGAATTTATGGTTAGAACAATACCTCCGCCTTTGGGTCGGTAACGATCAACATCAATGGGCCGACTTCCTCCCGCTTGCCGAATATGTCCATAATTCTGGACACACGATCGAACTAAGTTGTCTCCACACGCACTACTTCACGGCGTTTCACTGGATTGGAAAGCAGAATTATCCGACACAGACGTCCCTCGCCTAGACGACCGCCTAAACAGTCTACGACACGCCCGCATGCGAGCCGAAGCGGCCTTCCGTTCACACGCTAAAGCCCATCCTATCCGGAGTTCCCCATCGGTTCACAGGTCTGGCTCGAAGGTCGCAACATCAAGACACACTTCCCCTCGACAAAACTCGCCCCGCGCCGATATGGCCCGTTCCGGATCTTAGACCAAATCTCTCCAGTGGCCTATAGATTATCTTTGCCACCTCATATGAAGATCCACAATGTTTTCCACGTTGATCTCCTATCCACTTACAAAGAAACAGATGCACATGGCCCAAACTTCTTAAGACCTCCACCTGACATTATAAACCACGAGGAGGAATACGAAGTGGAAGCCATCTTAGATCACAGACTCCATGGGCGCTCTCAGAACTTACAATTCCTAGTCAGCTGGAAAGGATATCCCACAAGTGACAATTCCTGGGTAAATAGCAATGACTGCCATGCCCCTGAACTTATCAAACAGTATTACAACTCCTTATCTAGGCGTCAGGGTCGCCGCCGCCCTTAAAGGGAGGGTAATCCCATCCCCAACCTTTTCTTTCATCCCCATCCTTTTTTCCTTTCTTCTCACTCTCCGTTGACAAATGGCTCGTATAAAACGCCCAGCTCGCCTCACACAAGAACGAAAGTTCTACAGAATCACCCCAAGGATGTCCACTTCTCGCTTTCGCCACCCCCTCACTGGACGAGCTCCATCCCCTATTGACGATCCTACAGTCTTTGAGGCTACCCGCTCTGCTGCCCTGGATGCTGCCACCAAAGCAGCACTAAGACGACCACAGGATGCCCCCACTCTTCCACCAACGCCAACCACATCACCCATTCCCTCTCCACCACGTCCCCAAACCCCATTTACGATGACCGACAATCCCACCACCAACCTCACTCAAGCCATAACCCTCACAGCTACAAACCTGTCACTGGAGGAGGACATACGCAACAGAGTACTACTTCTACTGGAGGAAGCTCGTGCTAGGCTACAAACCCCTGAACCCCCAGCTGACGACCCTACTCTTGTCTACCGCCCTACAACCCCGGACTTCTCCCAACTACCCCATGAGGAGCTCGTCATGCAGACACAACGAGAGGTCCATGGCCCAAGCTCTGACTTTGATTCACCAGGCCCCCCTTTCCACCGCAACCACATACATTCCCCCTCTTTCATCCCACACCGAATAGCAGACAACACAGGCCGCCTTGATGTTGCTAGGTGGGTTGCCTTCGATTACCACTGTGCTGACCCCCGCATCTACTTCACTATGGGAGTGCGTCATCCCATAACCGATGCCCCACTTTATGCCACCACCTACTACCGCTTCGCACATGGACCCAACCCCCTCCTATCCCTCCATCAGCAACGACTCTTTGACGACAACCAGACCTATACCCCACTCGTTAATGTGGCGCTGGACAACCTGCATGACCCTGGAGCCTGGGCTGAGGTCACTCGCTTCCGCTATGCAACCTACCATCTGGATGAGGCTCGACGTAACCTTGCCCACTGGCGACGACGTGCAGACCAAGCCCAACAGGCCATCCACTCTGCCAGGCATGCCATGTCAAGAAATGACCTGTACTACCGACTCTTCCCCCACCTCACATATGCCTTCGCCCCTTCACGCGCCATTCCCCCCACTCAAGCTGCCCGCTTTGCGCCACACCCTGAGCTGCGTGCAGTCCTGCAGGCAGGTGGACCAGGAAGTCGACATCTCCCTCATCGTCGCCGCACACGCCGTCTACCACCACTCGATGCTGATCAACCTCGGGACGACTGACCAACTGTCTGGGGTCAGACAGGGACCTACAAAGGGGGTAATGTGACGGTTCCCTGGGCTGGTACAAGGGTTGAAGACATGTGACTCGCTTTTCTTTTTCTTTTTTTCTTTTTTACGACTCTTACCACATGATGTGCTGATAAAGGACTATGACTTATCATTTATACTGCTGACTGATTGCTTACTGAGGATCTTACTCATCTGCTTATTGATCAGTAGTAGAGGGCGTAACCCCTCCACCATCTATATCATTCTGGGACATTCTACTGTACAACCATTAGACTGTCTAGTGCAAGCTCTAGTAACTACCAGAATAGTCTCCTTATCTAGCATACATGTATATAAAGACTTAGCAGAAAGGACAGGACGTTAAGTCTGTTCTTCTGTATTCAATACAGGTGTTTGGAACTCACTTCACTGAACCGAAAGACACTCGACTTGAACCTTCTAAGCTTGCGCCTTAGAAGGACTTCTATCCCAGAAACTTGTGGCAGGACTTAGCGTCTCTGCTCGACTTCGTCTCGCGCGCGTGCCCTCGACCCGGCATACCTTGACTTAAACTTGAACTTGACTTAGACAAACTTGAAGACTTGTTAGACCGACCTTGAAACCCAGAAACCCGACACAGCGCTGCACCTAGCTGTGACAAGAGGTGTGTATGGTTTCAGTTTGCATAAGCGAATCACCGCGATATGCCTCTGAACACCATGTCTCTCTCGCACTCAGAAGAGTTAGAGAAGTTGGATCTCTGGCTGGCGATATGCTCATTTAATTGTGATGGCAGTGTGCTCATCCAACTCATTTCCCATCTATGACCAGATGCCTTCAGCATGGAGGGATGTTGAACACAGAAGATGTTCGGTGATGCTTCAGGCATCAGGTGATTAGATTAGCTACTTTGTAGATTAGATTAGATACCGGAGTTTCGGACTTTTACATTATCATTATTACTTTCTTTCTCACATTCCGCAGTAGCTGACTGATACACCATGTAACATGTGATTTCTGTAATGGCCAATGGCCTTTCTCTCTCATGTTTATTGTTTGGACTTTGTCCGGCACTTGTGGACTTATTCCCAGTGCACAGACCATCCCTTGAAGAGTATATAAGGGTGTCTGTTTCGTCCTCTACACTTCAGAGTTCTTCTAACATCTGAAGTGTAAGTTCCTTTCATACTATCTACTTTACCAATTAGACTAACGTTCTTTACATAGAACTTTCTTTGTCTAGGTCAGTAGTATAGTTAATAGAGTTCTTCTAACATCTGAAGTAACTTTCTTTGTCTAGCCTTACACGCTAACCACTACAGTCAGTATGCTGCGCACATGCCTGTTCCACATTGGTGAGCGCAGAGGAACCCATATGGGCCATGCTGACCACATAGATGGCACAGATCATGGATCAGACAGTCCAGCTCGCAATGTCCAGAGTTGTGTCGGAGGCACTTGCCACACCACCCTGACAGGTTGACGATTGTTGGGGCAACTCCCACACGGTGAAAGATGCAAAACCAGCTCCAGTGAAGGTTGCTGCAACAGTGCCGGCACCACTTGTGATTGAGGGGACAGTTCCAGCTAATATGGTACTTACTGTTGCATTGCCAACATGTCTCTCCGCAGGGGTTCTCGTGCATATGTGGCATTTTGAACCGGTTCAGTATCAGTCTTGGGGCAGCCCCCAGCAATCGTGGGGGAAGGGGTTGTGCATATGTATCAGCGTACCATTCAGCAATGGTCTGGTATGCGTCCCCTATCTCCAGCCTTTTTCTAATCTCCACCAACTCCTGCTCGATTTGGAACATCCCATTAGTCAGCCTGGCCATCATCTTCGCATGCTCTTTGTATTGTCTGTTGAGTGTCGTATGCAGTGTCAGGTTCTTCCGCAGTCTCATCACTTCCGCTTTGAGATGTGGAAGGTGCATATCATTCAGCACCTTGTTGATGGCAAAGGCGTGAGAGTCCTCGGCGGCCAGATGTCCGAGCTGCTCATCAGTCATTGTGTGATGAAGGCATCCTGTATATCTTTCTTCTAAATAGACTGGGGCCCTGTAGACAGGGCCATCTTTCTTCATACACCCAGCGACATCCATTCCTCCATTGGTGTAGAATATGTATTTGGCAATGGCGATGGTCCCATCAGCCATGGTGATTTCAAGGGGGAAGTAGGTTGAGGAGTTGGGGTTATTGGCAAAGAATGGGAACTCTGGCACCTCGTCATCCAACTCCATACCTAGTAGGTCATTTGGGTGTGGCTCTTTGCTGTGTTCAAAGTCATTGTTTGGGTTCGGGGATTGGGTCTTGACCTGAGCTTCAGCAGCCTCATAGTCAATAGGTGAGGAAGGGCGTGTAGAAGGATGAGTGGAAGGGAAATTCTCAACAACTACAGTGGTGGCTGTGAAGGCATCGATGGCAGCGTTGGCAGTGACAAAAGACATGATAGATTGGATGGTGTTAGAACATTGCTGAGAGAGCATGTACTGGGGAATTTGGTCAGGGTCTGGGGTCGTCCCTTTTAACTATCTTTGGGTGCTTCTGGATGTTGGGTGTGGAACTCTGAGATAAGAACTGGGGCAAAGATATTCCCGGCTGGCTCCCACGAGTTGTCCGAGTCTGGGAACCCTTTCCACTTGACAAGGTAATGTAGCTTGCACCCTTGGCCTTTACATAGGGAGTCTAGAATTTGTTCCACTTCCCACTCTGCTTCTCCATCAATTAATTCAGGGGGAGGTCTCAGGAAGTTTTCCCCATGTAGGGATGTCTCTTTGTAGGGTGTCAAAAGTCTGGCATGGAAGACTGGATGGATTCTCCATGTGGATGGAAGTTTGAGTTTGTATGACACATCTGACAGCTTCCTTGTTATCTTGAAAGGTCCGTGACGTCGGGGCACTAGTTTGGCTGTTGGGTGTGACATGTGAATATTCTTCCCTTCCAACCATATGAGGTTATTGGTCTGATAAGGTGTGAACTTCGAAGGTCTTTCTGAAAGGGTCTTCTGCGCCTTCAACAGGTTCTCATTGGCTGATTTCCTGATCTCTTCCCATTGGCTGATATGCTGTGCAGCTGATGGGACATTTGTGGGTTTTTTGGCCCAGGTGGTTTGGGGCGTCCATCCCATGATAAGTGAAAATGGGGGGGTCTTTGTGGTGCTGTTGGGCCAGGAATTATGTGCAAACTCTGCCATTGCCAGCCAGTCAGCCCAATCGTCCTGTCGTCCATTACACCAGAATCGAAGATATTGCTCAAGCCACTGGTTTGTCCTTTCTGACTGTCCATCTGTCTGTGGGTGGTAGGCTGTCGAGATGTTCTGGGTTATATCCAAGACTTTACAAAGTGCTCTGGCAAATGTAGAGGTAAAACATGGGTCGCGGTCTGAGATGATCTTTCCAGGGAGTCCGTAATGCCTATAAACGTGATCCAGGTAAAGTTTGGCTACACCTTCTGCTGTGATGGACTCATTGCATGGTATGAAGAGTGCTGCTTTCGAACAGTCATGGTCGGTGATGGTCAAGATGGAATCAAAACCTCTGGAGACTGGGAGTTTGACAATAAAATCCATTGCAATGGTCTGGAATGGTAGTGAGGATGTAGGCATGATCGGGAATGGCGCTGGTGGGTGCGGGTGCATGTTTACTTTATTGGCTTGGCAGTCTGTGCATCCTTTCACGTAGTTCTCCACATCCTTCTTCATGTTTGGCCACCAGTAATCTCATTTAGCCAGGGCGTATGTGTTAGCAATGCCAGGGTGGCCCGCAGAGGGAAGGTCATGGTGAAAATGGATCACCCCCCTCTTAATGTTGTCGCCACCGGTGACAATGAGTTGATCCCTGTCCTTCCACCATAAGCTGTCAACCTTTTTCAAGTTATGTGCATCAGCCCATGATTGACATAACTGTTGGTTCATATTTTGCAACACCTGTGCCCATAGGTCCATGTTGTGAAGACTGACGACGGCTGTTCTTGCAAAGACTTCTTCAGGGAGCACCGTGATATCGTTGTTATCTTCCTCCCCATTGTTTAGATCGGGGCATTGTGACAGGGCATCTGCACGCGCATTGCGACTTCCTGCAATGTGTTTTAATACAAAATTGTATTCCTCCAGCTCCAAAACTTTGCAAGCCACTTGTCGACTAATCTTGTGGGGTTCCTTCCAATAGAGTAGATTGGAGTGATTGGTGTGGATAATGGTCTTATGAAGGGTCCCTGCTAAATACGGTCGCCAATGTCATAGTGCTTTTACAATGGCAAGTAGCTCTCTGTCCCATATGTCATAGTTTCGTTCTGCTGGTGAGAATGTCTCCGAGTAGAAGGCAACTGGATGAAGCAACCCTGCCGCATCCCATTGGTTTGGTACTGCACCATTCGCAAAGTGCAATGCATCAACTTCGAGTTCAAAGGGTTTGCCTAGGTCTGGCTGCAAGAGGACCGGTTCTGAACCCACAAGGTCTTGGATCTGCTCAAAGGCTCGCTGCTGTTCTTTTCCCCAATGCCAGGGTACGTCCTTTTTCAACAGTCTGTTCAGCAGTTGGGCAATTCCTGAGAATCCTCATACAAATCGTCGGTAGAAGTTGCAGAATCCAATGAAGGACCGCATGTCTTTGACGCATGTAGGAGTAGGCCACTCTCAGATCCCTTGTACTTTTACTGGGTCCATTTGCACATGTCCTCCTTCCAGGATAACTCCCAGGTACTCTACGCTCTGTTGCTTGAATGAACATTTGGCTGGTTTGAGATAGAGGTCATGTTCATGTAAGATGTCCAACACTTGGTGAACCTGTTCTCTGTGATGGACCAAATCATTGGCTGTAGCCACCAGGATATTGTCCATGTACACCACTACTTCACCTGTGAGGATGAGGTCGCGAAAAATGTGGTTCATCATAGATTGAAAAGTAGCAGGTGAGTTGGTAAGGCCAAAGAACATAACATTTGGCTCAAAGAGTCCCTGGTTAGTTTTAAACGCTGCTTTGCATTGGTCTCCTTCTTTAATCCTGATATTGTTGTATCCCCACCGGATGTCCATCTTGGAAAGGAGGGCTTTGTCTCGCATGGTATCAATGAGCTCGGAGATGAGGGGGAGAGGATAGGCGTTCTTTATGGTATGGGCATTTATCTGTCGGTAGTCCTGAACAGGTTGAAGTTTGCCGTCCTTTTTCTTGATGAAGAAGAAAGGTGATGCGTATGGTGACTTCGATGGACAAATGTATCCCTTTGCAAGTGCTCTTTGAGGAATGTAATGAGTGCTGCTTGCTCGTTCTGGGACAACGGATAAATTTTGCAATCAATTGCCAATGGGGTGTCAGGTGTGAACTCGATGGTGTGGTCCCAAGGTTGCATGGGTGGGAAGCATTGTGATTCCTCCTCCAAGAACACCTTCCAATGCCGGTGATAGACTTCCGGCACTACCTCCTCAAAGGTTTTCTCTGCATGTCCTTCTACTGCCTTTTGGGCAAGTTCTGATGCTTTCATGGCATAACAATGATCTGTGCTTCCTTCCTCTTGTATTCTTGTATGTCAGATGGCATAGTCGTACCCTAGCGACATGATGAGAACAGGATAGAACTCTTTATCCATAGTGGTGTCGCTCCAGTTGATCTTTGGTTCAAATGCAGCCAACCATGGATATCCCAAGATTAGATCTTTGTTTCCAAGATTGGTGACAAGGAATCGAATTGCTTTTGTCCTCTCTCCCACTTGGACGTTAAGGTCGGTGTAGTGGGTGATCCTTCCAGCTTTATTGGCCGTTCCGTCTATGTTCCAAATATTTTTTTCCTGGGGGAGTTCCAGCATCCCCAAGCCCATGGTCCTTGCCATTTGTGGGCTGATGAAGTTATCGGTGGCTCCTGAGTCAATCAAGATGTCACAGTCGGCTGTCCTCTGTGTAGTCTCAAAATGTACTGGTATTTTCAATGATTTGAAGTGACTAGTATACACAGAGGTTACATGCAATGCTCGTGCCCAGGCTGAAGGGGTAGAGCCAATCAAAAATCCTTTTTGGCAAATGCCTTCTCTACTAAGATGGCCCGCACTTCTTCACTCTCCTTCATCATGTTGGCCCATATCTCTTGCACTTTCTCTTCTTTTGTTGGTGTCTTTTTGTCAATGGTAGGTGGATTGTTATGGATGTGAAACAGGCATGTGGCACAGCATACTGACTATGAAGGTTAGCGGTTTAGGCTAGACAAAGACAAGTTACTTCAGAGGTAGAAGAAACTCTATTATACTATACTACACACCTAGACAAAGACAAGTTCTATATACAGAGTTAGTCTCAAGGTAGTGATGATAGTAGAGAGGACGACTTACACTTCAGAGGTAGAAGAAACTCTGAAGTGTAAGAGACGAAACAGACACCCTTATATACTATCCAAGGGATGGTCTGTGCACTGGGAATAAGTCCACAAGTGCCGGACAAAGTCCAAACAATAAACATGAGGGAGAAAGGCCATTGGCCACTACAGAAATCACATGTTACATGGTGCATCAGTCAGCTACTGCAGAATGTGAGAAAGAAAGTAATAAAGATAATGTAAATAGTCTGAAACTCCGGTATCTAATCTAATCTTCAAAGTAGCTAATCTAATCACCTGATGCCTGAAGCATCACCGAACATCTCCTGTGTTCAACAATGGACAGGTGCAACTGTTGCCTCTGCCACTCGTGCCCCCTTCTTTGGGCATTCCCTCAACATATGACCTTGTGCTTTGCAGCGAAAGCACCTTCCTTCCTTCATCAATGTTTGCCTCTCGTCTTCAGTAAGCACAGCCTGTGCTCTGGTTCTGTCGGCCAAGGTGTCCATGGCATTTGGGTCCCTCTGGGAGGTGTGAGTGGGTTTTACCCCAAAGGTGGCCTTCCACTGGTTGTGGGTTTTTCCTTTCTTCATATCGACTCCAAAACGTGTTTGGAAGTTGAGGTAATCCTGCTGCTGTTGTTGAGCAGCGTCAACCCATCCATCCCAGTCCTGGGGGTGGTGGAACTGGATAATGTTTTTGACCAGCGGATTGGGCAACCCTTGTGAAAAGAGATCCAGTGTCGCTTCCTCATCTGTGTTGTACCCAGCCCTATTAGCCAGGCTTCTGAACTTTGCCACATAGGTGTCCAACTCTCCCTTTTCCATTTTTAGGGACTTTAGTTCTCGGGCAGCCTTCTGCTTGGCCTGTCCGTCTGTGAATGCATCTTTGAATCTCTGGGCAATGGTTTCCCAGAGAACTTCACTAGTGGTGCGACGACCACTTTCGACTTGTTCGTTTAGCCACTCCAACTGTTCCATCATCCAGTCATCTACCACATCTCCTCGTATTAAGGATAGGAATAGGTTGGCTTGTTGGAAAGGGTTAATAATCTGAGGGACATCATGGTTGAAGTTTTTGAACATCGTAAACTCCAACATGAATTTCTTGCTCTGGGAACGATCCCCAGTGAATGTCTGGGGTAATACACCTGACAGTCGTCCAGAGGGTGGGGTATATTCGGTGGCATCATGACTGGTGGAGGTGGTGGGGTGGAGGGGCTGGGTCTGGGAGTTGGGTGGCGATAGTGGACATCTTTTGGGATGGGGTAACAGTACTGGTGGACTGTATGGATATCTGAGGAGTTGTCAAAGCAGGGGCTCTGATCGTGACAACTGCCAGTGCAACTGGGGTTGTAGTTGACACTAATACCAGTGCTTCTTTGCTATTTTCTTCTATGTACTCCTCAGGTTTGGAGTCTGTGACAATGGCCAGGGGATTTTCTCTCCATGGTCCTAATCCAAATTCAGGTGGGGCGGGTCCTGTAGTGACCCAAGAGTGTCGGCTTTCCGAATATCGGATACGATACCAAACTCTTTTCTTGTTGTTGTATTCTACCAGTTGGTATCCTCTGTCGTGATAGACATAGTATCCAAACTCGGATTCAAAATCTTTCCAGGTGGCAGAGCCAAGTACTTGTTGTGAAAGATTATGCTCATCTCTGTGTTCGATGAGTTCTTTGCAGAAGAGGGTCTGACTGTGGCTGGAAGCCACGATGAGAGACTTGACTTGATGTTATGCCCGGTGCGGGATGTTCCACATGACTTGTGTGACAGCGCGACTTCATGGGTTCAGGTAAGAAACCAATAAGGCTTCTTGGAGTTCAGGTGAGAGGAGTCAAAGTCAAAGGGACTGTACCTGACGACAATGTTGAGCAGAAAGTACCAAAAGTACTGAGACAAACAAGTCAAAGGTTCCAAGGGGATGTCCAGAAGACAAGCACTGATGTATTCAATAAGTCGAGTCTGAGGTCTACAATGTAGTTACAGCAGACTTATATATGTAATCGAATGGGCGTCTATAAGATAAGGAACTGGAGTCAGGTGGGCCCAAATATACGGAAACGGATGGCATAAAGCCTGGCTTCTGATAGGGTATTAAGTAAGTGTCCAGCTGTAGAGATAAAGAGATAACAAGATAAGAGACGAGGGGTCAAACATAGGTATACAGTGAATCAACAAGTCCAAACTAAGTCATGGGGATGGGAGCAAGGCACATGATGGATCCCAGGATGGAGACGTGATCAGGAAGTGCAGAGTGGGTGGTAAAGAGGGGTCGTTGTTAGGGAGGGTGAAGAAAATGGGGTTACTTGGCAAAGGTTGTAACAGCATTGGTCTGGCTGCTCTCCTGACTGCGAGGGTCAGATCTTGAGTAAACATGCATGTGAGGCACTCTGGGCAGCTTTACTAATGGGATACATCATAAGGAATATAGTAAGGCTATTTAACAACAATAAAGACAAAGTATATGACTGTGGCCCTGGTGCATGTGAGCTTGCACAATGGCATGTCTCACCTGTGCACTCGGGCACATGCAGCTGGTGCTTGTCTCAAAACTTGATTTCAAAAAAGGAAAAAAAAAAACTACTAGTTCTATGTCATAAATGTTGAACACAGGACATGTTCAGTGATGCTTCAGGCATCAGGAGATTAGATTAGCTGCTTTGTGGATTAGATTAGATTCCGGAGTTTCGGACTTTTTATCATATCATTATTACTTTCTTTCTCACATTCCGCAGTAGCTGACTGATGTACCTTAGTAATGATGCACAAGCATGTGATTCCTTACTGGCCAATGGCCTTTATCCCTCTTGTTTATTGTTTGGACTTTGTCTGGCACTTGTGGACTTACAGTGCCTCACAAAACTGAGTCAATGTTTTGCACTTTTGCACTGTTTGTTGAATATCACATCAGCCAAAACAAATATAAACAAAGTCTTGGTAGACCATAAAAGGTACAAGATAAGGGTTATGTAATGCAACAATAATTATGTAATTCTGATCAAAACCTGTGGAGCTACACCCATTTCAAATTGGGGACTCATTGACTCAGTTTTGTGAGTGGGTATCAGAAATATCAGAATCTGATGCTCCACCAAATGTACAGCAACCAATCCTTAATATATGGTTACCATAGTTATCTTAATATTGATGGGACCTGGAATAGAGCCATTTAAGCATGGTTTACATTCCCAGAATATTATAATTTCCCAATGCACCCCACCTCCTCTGCTCAGAAAGAAAACATGCTCTCTCTGGCCTCTGAAGGTCATTCCACTCACACTATTGCCTCCAGACTCAGCCTCAGCCAGTCCACAGTCTCTAGGACACTCAGAACCCTCCTTCCCAACCACCAGTCACCTCATTTTAGTCATCCTTCCAAGCTCTCTGCTACCTCTGAACATGCTATCATGATACAAATCACCACAGGAAAGGTTGGCAATGCTGTCCAGGCCACAAAGCACATCAATTCCATCATCCCCAACCATGTCTCTTCACAAACTGTGCACTGGGTTCTTAAACAACATTCATTCAAGGCTGTAACAAAGAAGAAAAGGCCACTACTCTCTATGGTACATTGCAAGAAGCACTTAGCCTTTGCTTTGAAGTACCAAAACTGGACTAGGAGGACTGGCATCTGACCCAAACCTGTTGATTTTGGTCTCATCTGACCAAATGACCCTCTTCCAGTCCTCCATAGTCCAGTTTTGGTACTTCAAAGCAAAGGCTAAGTGCTTCTTGCAATGTACCATAGAGAGTAGTGGCCTTTTCTTCTTTGTTACAGCCTTGAATGAATGTTGTTTAAGAACCCAGTGCACAGTTTGTGAAGAGACATGGTTGGGGATGATGGAATTGATGTGCTTTGTGGCCTGGACAGCATTGCCAACCTTTCCTGTGGTGATTTGTATCATGATAGCATGTTCAGAGGTAGCAGAGAGCTTGGAAGGATGACTAAAATGAGGTGACTGGTGGTTGGGAAGGAGGGTTCTGAGTGTCCTAGAGACTGTGGACTGGCTGAGGCTGAGTCTGGAGGCAATAGTGTGAGTGGAATGACCTTCAGAGGCCAGAGAGAGCATGTTTTCTTTCTGAGCAGAGGAGGTGGGGTGCATTGGGAAATTATAATATTCTGGGAATGTAAACCATGCTTAAATGGCTCTATTCCAGGTCCCATCAATATTAAGATAACTATGGTAACCATATATTAAGGATTGGTTGCTGTACATTTGGTGGAGCATCAGATTCTGATATTTCTGATACCCACTCACAAAACTGAGTCAATGAGTCCCCAATTTGAAATGGGTGTAGCTCCACAGGTTTTGATCAGAATTACATAATTATTGTTGCATTACATAACCCTTATCTTGTACCTTTTATGGTCTACCAAGACTTTGTTTATATTTGTTTTGGCTGATGTGATATTCAACAAACAGTGCAAAAGTGCAAAACATTGACTCAGTTTTGTGAGGCACTGTATTCCCAGTGCACAGACCATCCCTTGGATTGTATATAAGGGTGTCTGTTTCGTCTCTTCCACTTCAGAGTTTCTTCAACATCTGAAGTGTAAGTTCTACTATACTTTCTATCTAGGGCATAGCACAAGTCCGGGTAACTCGCGAGTTTTTTGAGTAGAGCCGTGGGAAAACTCACGGGTATTGATACTTGCGGATCCGGGTGATCCATGGGAAAATACTCATGCGGATCCGGGTATTGATTTTGGCACCCCAGGTACCCACACGGGTACCTGCAGAATACTTGTGGGAATATTATTATATAAAATTATTTTTTTACTAGGCTCATCAACCTAGAACAGAAATGGCTGAAACATGGATTGAACCTAAGACCTCCAGGAACAAGCTCAGTCCGGTGCTCTAACCACTAAGCCACCCAGCCTCACTGGTAAAGGCACACAATATATTATATATAGGGTTATGCAGAATTGATTTTATCACTTGTATCTATTTAATTGTGAACGCGTTTTGATCTTATCACTTGTATTATCTTAGATGTATATCTTTAGTATCTAATTAATTGTGAACGCATTTTTGATCTTATCACTTAGATGTACATCCCAAGTATCTAATTAATTGTGAACGCATTTTTGATCTTATCACTTGTATTAGATGTATATCCTAAGTATCTAATTAACTGTGAACGCATTTTTGATCTTATCACTTAGATGTACATCCCAAGTATCTAATTAATTGTGAACGCGTTTTTGATCTTATCACTTAGATGTACATCCCAAGTATCTAATTAATTGTGAACGCGTTTTTGATCTTATCACTTAGATGTACATCCCAAGTATCTAATTAATTGTGAACGCGTTTTTGATCTTATCACTTAGATGTACATCCTAAGTATCTAATTAATTGTGAACACATTTTTGATCTTATCACTTGTATTAGATGTATATCCTAAGTATCCAATTAACTGTGAACGCATTTTTGATCTTATCACTTAGATGTACATCCCAAGTATCTAATTAATTGTGAACGCATTTTGATCTTATCACTTGTATTAGATGTATATCCCAAGTATCTAATTAACTGTGAACACATTTTTGATCTTATCACTTAGATGTATATCCTAAGTATCTAATTAATTGTGAACGCGTTTTTGATCTTATCAATTAGGCGTGATCCCGGCATCTCTGTACCGACGTGTGCTGACGCATGCATTCTTAAGCCTACCTTCCTAGATAGGAAGGCAATGCACGGTCCGATTGGTGCGCCCCACACTTCGCGTTTTTTCGCGTTTTTTCGCGTTTTTTCGCATTTCTATAGATATTGTAACTGATTCTTGTTTTATTTTGGATCGGATGCATGATCTGACTTGAAACTTCGTGGGATTGTAGTAATATATATATTCTTTCTGTGTATGCAAGATGAAGATCTCTGGCTGCCTCAAACCTTACAAGTAAACCTATGAGTATACCCACAAGTACTCGGATCCGTGCGAGTATAGGACTCGCGGCTCCGGGTGATCCGTGGGAACATACTCATGCGGATCTGAGTATGGGATTATCTAATCTAAATACCCACAAGTTCGAATCCGGGTAACTCACGAGTGCACTCATGCTAGGCCCTAGCTCCACTAGGTCTAGAACCATCTAGACTGTGGGGCCTTGCCTATTGTGGTAAACACAATAGAGAATTGACTTGTTATTGTTGAATGGCTCCTGTGCTGACTAAGCAGCATGTGACTATTACATGTGACTCGGTCACATGATCCATGTCACAACTACATTCCCATGATCACGTGTTGAGACTGCTGGGTAATCTTCCCACAGTCATGTGATCCAAAAAGGGAAAAATAAAAGGAAAAATAAAGTAGAGCCATGACAGCCTCAAGCCATTCATTGGCATTGTCAGACTGCATTGCCTCCTGAAAAGTCAGGGGATCTCTATAAGAGACTCCTGCGGCATTTAGCAATTCCATATGCCCAAGTCTGGAAGAACCCTGCATGTTACGACCCCTGCCGAGCAACCCCATTTTCTTTACTCTCCCCAATGCGAATCCCTTGTTACCGCCCGAGTTACACTTCTTGATCACATCCCCGTCCTGGGATCCGTCACATGCTCTCCTTCCGTCCCCGTGATCCAGTTTACGTCTGTTGATACGTTACTTGTTCATGTTTGCCTTCTTATCTCTTTATCTTCTTATCTTAGGATCGGACACTTACTTAGTACCCTATCAGAAGCTAGGCTTTACGCCATCCGCTTTCGTATATTTGGGCCCACCTGACTCGGTTATCTTATCTATAGATGCCCACTAGATTTACGTATATAAGTCCGCTGTAACTACACTGTAGACTTCAGACTCGACTTATTGAATACATCGGTGCTTGTCTTCTGGACACCCCTTTGAACGCTTGACTCGACTGTCTCAGTACTTCTGGTACTTTCCGCTTAACATCGTCTTCAAGTACAGCCTTGTCGACTTTGACTCTTCCCGTCTAGACTCCAAGGGGTCTCATTGATCCCTTATCTGATTACGAACGAACGCTGTCACACAAGTCGTGTGGAACGTCCCGCACCGGACGTAACACTGCATGAACTCAGCATTATCCTCATTGTAAAATTGGGGATTCATGCGGCATGAACGTTTGGGTCTGGCAGTATCAAGATCTAAATCTTCCTGCACAGCCCTGTCACATTGTTGAGAGTGTGGACTTTCCCTAGTAAAAACTGGTTGGGGAAGTCTGCTGACATTCTTCTTAGATTGTCTCTTGGCACAGGTTCTCTGGGGGAGTTCTGATGGTTCCATGATTTGGGATGGAGGCATCTGATAGATAGTGACATCGTGTGTGTCAACTTCATTATTGGGTGTGGTAGGCTCAGGATTTACTTGAGGAGGTTCCACTACCTCCTGTTCCTCAACCTGGGTGTCCTTTGTCAAACAGGCATGAGGCGCAGCATACTGACTGTAAAGTTAGCTGGTTAGGCTAGAGACAAGTTATACTTCAGAGGTGAAGGAAACTCTATATTACTATACTACACACCTAGAGACAAGTTATCTACAAGAGACAGTTAGTTATAGGTAAGGTAGTAAGTAGAGAGACTGGGACTTACACTTCAGAGGTGAAGGAAACTCTGAAGTGTAAGAGACGAAACAGACACCCTTATATACTATTCCAAGGGATGGTCTGTGCACTGGGAATAAGTCCACAAGTGCCGGACAAAGTCCAAACAATAAACATGAGGGAGAAAGGCCATTGGCCACTACAGAAATCACATGTTATATGGTGCATCAGTCAGCTACTGCGGAATGTGAGAAAGAAAGTAATAATGATAATGTAAAAAGTCCGAGACTCCGGTATCTAATCTAATCTACAAAGTAGCTAATCTAATCACCTGATGCCTGAAGCATCACCGAACATCTTCTGTGTTCAACATCCTTGTCTTCAGGAGCCTGAGGAACTGTGGCAATTGCTGGTTGAGGCTGAACAGGCCTCTCAACTTCTAGGACAAAAGGTGTAACCTTTTCTTTTTGCTTTCCCTTGCTGTCCTTGGCAAGGTTGGATGGGAAGGATCCTTCATCAAATGTCACATCTCTTGACAATACAAAGGATTGAGTGTGCGTATCCCACAAAATGTTACAACCCCTGCCGAGCAACCCCGTTTTCTTCACCCTTCCCAATGACGACCCTTCTTTACCACCTACCCTACACTTCATGATTACGTCCCCTTCCTGGGATCCCTCACGTGCCCTGCTCCCATCCCCGTGACCCGCTTTGGACTTGTTGACCTGCTGTTTGCCTATGTTTAACGTCTTATCTCTTATCTCGTTATCCCTTATCTTTACGACCGGACACTTACTTAATACCCTATCAGAAGCTAGGCTTTATGCCCTCCACTTTCGTATCTTTGGGCCCACCTGACCTTGTCATCCTTATCTTGTTGACGCCCGTTTACTTACGTATATAAGTCTGCTGTAACTACCCTGTAGACCTCAGACTTGACTTATTGAATACATCGGTGCTTGTCTTCCGGACATCCCCTTTGACTCTCTAGCTTGTTCGTCTCAGTGCTTTTGGCACTTTCCACTCAACATCGTCTTAAGGAGCAGCCCTTTTGACTTTGACTCATCTCACCTAAACTCCAAGGAGCCTCATTGGCTCCTTACCTGAATTTGCAGACCGAGCTGTCACACAAGTCATGTGGAACGTCCCGCATCGGACGTAACACAAAAGGTATCCTTTTGAGTGGGGTGCATACCTGACAAAGACTGTTTCTCTGGCTTTATGATCCAGTTTACGTCTTTTATCCTCTGGGACAGTGTAATAGGCTAAGCAGCCAAATATTTTAAAGTAAGAAACATCTGGAATGTCCCCATCCAGAAGTTCTAGCAGTGTCCTCCACTTGTTTGAATGTATAGGCATTCTATTGTATATGTGACAGGCTGTTCACACTGCACATTCCCAGAAACCAAGGGAGAGACCAGCATGATGCAGCATACTGGTCGCCTTCTCCATGATGGTTCTGTTGAACCTTTCAGCCCTTCCATTCTGCTGTGGGGAATATGGCATTGTCAATTTATGCTCTATGCCAGCCTTCTCAAGTATTGACTTCAGCTCCCTATTGACAAATTCGCCACCTTGGTCTGTGTGCAAGGTCTTTATTTTCCTGTCTGTTTTATTTTCCAGGAATGCCTTGATGTTACAGAAAACCGATGTAAAATCACTTTTTGCTTTCATAGCTACAACTAGAGCAGTTCTGCTAAAGTCGTCTATGAAAGTGGCGAAATATAGGTTCCCTTGTATTGAAGTACATTGTAAAGGACCAACTAGGTCACTATGAATGACTTCCAAGGGTGCTGAAGCTCTCTTTTGAGAGGGAGGGAATGGAAGACGGTGTGATTTTCCCATTTCACAACCATAACACGACTTGTCTTCCACTTGGCTATTATCTATGCTAAGGCCTTTTACTGCCTTAGGAGCATGTCTCTTGAGGGCCTCTTTTGACATATGACCCATGTGTAAATGCCAGGTTTCAAGGCTACTTGATGCAGATTTGTGGGATGCAGTATTTAAATTTTGCATAGTTTTCCCTAGGACCCAGTAGAGTCCCATAGCCTTGACACCTTCCACTATAATTGCATCATTGTACTTTATTCTGACTTCAGATGGAGTAAATTCCACTGAACCACCTTTGTCTGTGATGCAGCTTGTTGACAGTATTCTTTCACTGCCAGGCATATAGTAGACATTATTCAACTCCAACTCATAATTATTACAAGTTTTGAGAATAACTTTGCCTGTTCCTTCGACTTGGACTATGGAGCCATCACCAATTGTCACCTGATGTCCTGTATGAGGCAGGTATTCAGAGAAATCTTCTAGATATGGTGTGAAATGAGTGGTGGCTCCGCTGTCCATCATCCAAGGGTTGCTGCCATCATTAACTTCTTGCATATGTTCCGTCAAAGAATAAAGTGAAATGCAAGGTGTCTCATGCACCTCCTGTATTCTGCCGCTACCATTAACTACAGTAGCTACTTGTGTGGAGTTTGTTTGTACACTGGGGCCTTGCCCCTTCCTCTTGTTGCCCTTTTTGCCTGCATCAGCATTGGCTCTGTCCTGTTTCCTTTGCCAACATTCATTTGCCTTGTGGCCTGGCTTCTGGCAATAGAAGCAGGTGACATCATTGGATGATGATGCACCTGCAGATTGTGGCATGAAAGTTACTTGTTTTTTATTTTTATTTTTGTTGACATGGGCTGCCTTATTAAGGGCAGCCCCAACACCACTTCCTGTGGGGCCAGCAAGTCGGCTTTCCTCATTTAGGAACCTTTGTACAAGGTCCTGAGGGGAAAGGTGGTCAGGAGGACCTGATGCCAGGATTGAGCCAGCAATGGCATTGTAGGATGGAGGTAGGGATTGGAGCAATATAAAGCTCATCTGGAGATCAGAGATCTCCATCCCATTTTCCTTGAGAGTACTCCTTGCATCCAACACACGCTGCAACTGGGGCCTAAATTGTTTGCCTTCCTCCAAATGGAAGGACAAAACTGAGCACCACAGATTGTAGGTGGCCATGCTTCCTACTGAGCCATAGAGTGATTCCAATCACTCATATTTGCTATTGACAGAAGGGTAAGTTCTGTCTGAGGCAATTTGAGAGTATGTCTCTGGCAATGTTACCATCACCAGAACTCCCATGAGGACTTCCTCCACTCTGTTCCACTCCTGGTACATTGGCTCTGACCATTGTGCGAAGCGTTTGGTGTACTTGTCATCCTTTTCTCCATCTTCTGGCTTGGGCAGATTCAGGAATTCAGGGGCATCATGAGTAATATGCCTCTTCATCCCATTTATCCTCAGCAAGGCAGTGAAGGACACCAACCATTGCTGCCAGTTGGAGCCATCAAGTTTATCGAACTTGAAGGTGGGAGGGAAGACGATGGAAGACATTGAGATGATTTAAAAAAGGTTTGATCCTGGTTCCAAGGAGCAATTAGAACCAGTTGTCCAGGTCTCATTTAAGAGGGCCTGTCCAATCTGTGGCGCTATGCTTCAGAACTTAAAGAAGTCCTGCCTCTGATGTGCAACTTCTAAGTAGTATAGTAAGTTGTCTAGTGCCATCTACAACAAGTCCTAAGCCCACATCAGGGGGACATTGTGTAAATAGATGGGGAGTCATGTCATGGAGGAGCCAACCGCAAGTTCCACTAGAGACAAAGGGTATAGAGCCCTTCCTCTAGTGCTGGTGGTGGAGTCCATGATTAAGCCCTAGATGATTGGGGCCATGACTATAGTAGACTATTAGGTTTCCTCTGGTTGGGGTGAACCCCCAATGAAAGCAGTGGGTACTTCTGCCCAGAGACAAAACCCTCTAGCTACTGTGTAAATACTATAGTAGTTCAAGCCTACTTGTATTGAGCCCAAGTGTCATGGGAGTTGTAAGAGCTAGAAAAGCAAGTAGCTCAGTCTTTGGAACAGAAAGACTATATTGCTAGGTAATACCTAGAAAAGTGAGTAGCTACACAAAGAATTAGTAAAATGCAATGTAGCTATGAAGAAAATAATACTGACCTCAGTCTTTGGAACAGAAAGACTGAGGATGCTAACTATGCTGGTAGTCCTATAATATAGTAAGAAATTTGCATGATATGATACCTCGTGCATTGTGTAGAATGGCCTCAATGTGATCAATCCCGGGCCGCCATCTCTGGTATCAATGTGGCTGCATGCAGTGGCTGTATTCTAACATGCCCCCTCAGCCTGCATGCTGAATTCCCATCGCTTCAGTGAACTTCTCATGTTTCTCCCGCACGAGGCCCTTCGTCAACACATCTGCAAGTTGTTCTCCTGTTGGTACATACTTCAATTTGATCTCTTGGTTTTCATGCATGTGCCTCAAGAAGTGATGTCTGATCTCGATGTGTTTGGTGCAATCATGGAATTTGGGGTTTCGGGTGACCGATATCGCAGATTGGTTGTCCATGTGAAGGGTAGTAGGTAAGTCATCCTTCTGGTGGATTTCAGCTAGTAGCCGACACAACCAGATGGCCTCCTTCGCGGCATGGGCTCCTGCAATATACTCTGCCTCAGTGCTCGATAGCGCAATCGAAGGTTGCTTCTTTGAGCTCCAACTTATTGCACCTCCAGCTAGAATGAAGACAAAACCTGAAGTCGATTTTCGATCATTCACGTCGTTAGCCCAATTGGCATCAACATAACCTTGTAGCTCAGTTCCTTTAGGTGCACTGTGTGTGAAGACTAGCTTTGTGCCGCTTGTGGCTCTAAGGTAATGGAATGCGCAATCTAGGGCTCACTGATGTTCCTCTCCAGGATTTGCAGCATGTCGTCTGAGTGCAGCGACTGTGTATGTGAGGTCCAGGCAGGTGCTGAGCATGGGATACATCAAGGTGCCAATGGCTTGCTGGTACGCCTTGACATCGACAGTGGGTGAGTCAAGTTTGATTAAGTGCTCATTTGCAAGAGCAGGGGTGCTTGTAACGCTCAGTGGGGCATTGCTGTGCGACGTGCACCAGTCGGCGCAAGTCCACTGACACTAGTCCGGCACTAGTCAGCCACATCCGTGGCACCCAACACTGTGGGTCTGGGAGCTTCAGCAAGCCTGGCACAACAAGGCCAGGCTCTTAGCTTCAGGGTGAATAGGAAGTTGTGCTATAACCAAGCACAGAGAGAGATGGGACAAGTCAGCCAAAGGGAGCTAATCCCCTAAGGCTGTTGAGTGGGGACAGGACCCAGCCACAGTGCTAGAAGCACACCAAGTGGACCAAAGTCAGAGAGGGCAAAGGAAGGGAAGCCAGAGCATCAACAGCATCTGGGTAATGGATGGGATTCGGAACAGAAGTGCACACTCATTGCCAGAGGCAATGGGGTCCTTCTGGAGATTATGAAGAATGAAAAAGGGCAAATAAGCCCCTCTGTATTCCATGACTAGGGAAACTCTAGGCTGAAGGCACAAGAGGTCAAATCTGGGGTTGTACAAACTGTCTACAGGGTCTTATATACTGTATGGTGGTCTAGTCTGTAGCTAATCAGAGATGGGGTCAGGGTCCTTATCGTCCAATAGATAGGATGTCAAATATAGTCCATGATAAGGATAAGCCTTATCAGAAGCATAGTCATGTGGGGCAGCCCCACAGGAGTCATATCAGTGTGGGAGGATTCCCACCAGGGTCATGGGTGAATGGGGAGATGATAAGTCCCATAGGAGTTGGATCAGTGTGGGAATACTCCCACAGGAGTCAGAGGAGAGGGTCGAGTGACTGATGGGTCAGATGATCTAAGGGGTCATGATCAAGGTCCAAGGTCATGTGGTCAGAGGGGTCATGTGGTCTGAGGTCATGTGGTCAAGGGTCACAGGACAGGTCATGGCTTTAAGTCCATGTCATGTGCCTACAGGTCATGTGGTCTGGGGGGGTAAGTACA
This sequence comes from Multifurca ochricompacta, assembly GCA_022496185.1. Taxonomy (NCBI): domain Eukaryota; kingdom Fungi; phylum Basidiomycota; class Agaricomycetes; order Russulales; family Russulaceae; genus Multifurca; species Multifurca ochricompacta. Next base: position 213,125 of record WTXG01000031.1, on the reverse strand, counting down.
AGCCAAAGTTGTCTTGTGTTCAGAGTCAGGTTTGGCAGGGACAATGTCAGAGATCCCATGGGTGTCAGCCACAGGGACAGGGTATGGATGCTGGCCAAGACAGAGGCCAAGTATCAGGGGAAAAGGGAATGCAGCCATCAGCACAGTAGCTGAACTAGTAGTGAGTCAGGTGCAGGTGTCAAGGGTAAGGGGGTCCTGAGAGCATTGTGTCACAGGCATCAGGGTGGGGTCCTGGGCATACAAGCCACAGGCATCAGGTAGGGTCCCAAGGCAGCAAGCCAAGGGCATCAGGTCAAAGGTCCTAGGTGCAAGGCCATAGGCATCTGGGTTCTAGGGCCAAAGTGGTCAAGAGATGGTGGAGCAGGGGAATGGACAGTCAAGTGTGGGAAAAGGGGAGGCACAGTATGAGGGTCAGGAAAAGAGTAGGTTCGTAACAGTGCTGATGGGTCGAATGTCAGATTTTCTGTAATGTGCCAAAATTTCTTCAATGTATTTTTTCTGGGAGAGTGCCATCCAACCTGCTTTCTGGTTGCAAGTGACATGCATCCCAAGAATCCAGGTAAGCTCACCAAGGTCTGTCATTTCATAGACCCTTTTGAGTGCCTCCTTATCCTCATTTATTTCCTCCAGAGTTTTAGATACCATTGTGATATTGTCAACATAGAGGGTGATGATGGATGGGGTATTGTTTCTGTGGCAGACGAACACAGCATGGTCAGCCTCAGTGTGTTGATATCCAATGCTTTCTAACTTCGCTCTGATATCTTGGTACCATACACAGCCGCCTTGCTTGGTGCTGTACACTGCCTTGACTAGTCGGAGTACCATGCCCTCAGGGATGTCGAAACCCAGGGGTGGTTCCATATATATTTCTTCCTTGAGCTCACCATTAAGATATGCCAACTTCACATCCATTTGGTGTACTTCAAGATCAAACTGCGTTGCCAATGCAAGAATTGTGCGAAGAGATGCAAACTTCACAATGGGCGCAAAAGTCTTGTCGTAGTCGATGCCTTTGACTTGTGTGAAACCCTGTGCCACAATGCGAGCTTTGTGCCTCAAGACTTCCCCTGTGGGTCCACACTTTGTATGGAACACCCATTTACTGCCAACAACTTTACGTCCATTTGGGCATGTGACAACCTCATAGACCCCCATGCTTTCAAATGATTGCATTTCTTCCTGGCAGGCTGCATCCCACTTGCCAGTGTCGGGTCGCACCATGGCTTCTTTGTAGGTGCATGGGTCACTTGCTAGGTCAGATGTTGCAATATTGACTTGTTCTGCAGGGTCCCGTCTAGTTGCGTAAGAACTGATGGAATAGCGAGGGTCATCATCGCAGACAGGAGGACGTGTGGATCGTTTGGGTCAGGTGGTAATGGTGGAGATGGGTGTTGGTTCTGGTGCTGAGGGTTCGGTGAGTGCACTCTCGACTTTGCTATCACTACTTGGCTGATGTTGGCTAGTAGTTTTCATTGGCGTAGTTATTGTATGCAGCTGAATGTTACTGTTTTCACCTTCCTCCTTTGGCTCTGCATGTTCGGTGTTGTCAATTTCAATGATTACTCGTTCATGATGACTTCCTGGCCCCCCTTCATCGAATATGACATCGTGGGACTCAAAAAATCAGCCTGTAGAGCGATGTACCAATCTAAATGCCTTGCGCTGCTGTGCATAGCTGAGGAAAGTGCATTGGAGGGATCGTGCACCCAGCTTGGTGCGATACCTCTCAGGAATATACATGAATGCTCGGCATCCAAAAATCCGCAGGCAAGAGACGTCTGGTTTGTTGCCACTCCAAGCTTCTTCTGGGGTGGTGTCGTCTAGGGCGCGAGTGGGGGTGACGTTGTGCAGGTAAGCAGCATATTCTAGCGCATCGTACCAGTAGGTTTCAGGCAGATCAGCATCAAGTAACATCATTCAGACCCTGTCAAGGAGTGTTCGATTCATCCGTTCAGCAACGCCATTGTGCTGAGGAGTGTCAGGTGTCGTCATCTCATGTCTGATGCCTTTATCTTGCAGGAACTTCTGGACTGTGGTAGCAGTGTACTCACCCCCTCCATCTGTATGCAGGGCTTTGATTCTCCCCCCGGTTTCGACTTCCACACGTGCAATGAAGGTTTTTAAGTGTCACATGACCTCAGATTTTTGCACATGCCAGCTACAAAGACTTTCTGCGACTTGTCATCCACCCAGGTCACAAAGTATTCATACCCTTGGTGGGATCGCCGTGGTAGCTTTCTGCACACATCAGAGAAGACTTGGCCTAAGACTACAGTGGCTCTGGTTTCCGTGGACTTCTGGATTTCAGCATGTGTTTGCTTTCCCTTAAGGCATGACTTGCAGGGGCCAGGTGGACTTGACTCTGAGGTAATGTCCATTCCCTTGACCATTCCCTTTCGAACCATGCGAAGAATGGCATCAGCATTGAGATGCCCAAGTCTTCGATGCCAGGTATGTAGGTCTGCCTTTGCAACTGTGGTTAGTGTGATTAAAGCAGTTTCGTCTTTAGGGCTAATTTCGTCTCCTTCAGCTGGGAAAGCGTCCACCCTGGTGATGTGCACTGTCTCTGGTGCAACAGTATGTGCATCCATGATGTAGAGGTTTCCTTCAAGGCGTCCCTCACAGGTAAGTACCCCAGTCTGACTATAGATTTGGCAGGTGTTCTTAGCAAAGCAGACATCAGCTCCGCGGCTTGTGAGTTGGGCAATGGACAGTAGATTTCCATGCAATTTGGGAACATACAAGATGTCTTGGAGAATTGTGTTAGTCCACTTGTTGTTTGCCCTCATTCGGACATGGATACTACCAATGCCAGTGCCAAGAATTGAGCTGTTATCGCCTAGGACAATCTTGACTGGGATTGAAAGTGATTTAAACTGGAAAAACCAATTCCTATGGGAACACATGGTACGTGATGCCCCTGAATCGATTATCCATTGCTGATTGAGGTCAATGCATGCTGATAGGACTTGTAGCACTTTGAACAGGAGTACAGGGTCTTTGCTTTGGATGGGCTGGCTATCTGTTACAGTGACTTTTGCCACGGCCTTAGCATTAGAGGAGGATTGCTGAGCATTGGCACCTGAGTCAGTAGCTTTGGCTTCATTTTCCTTCTTGAGCTTCCAACATTCTTCCACCACATGCCCACGCTTTTTACAGTGAGTACACCGTTTCTTTGGCTTGTCCTCTTCTGACTTTCCTTTTCCTTTTTTAGCTGCTTTTGCTGAGCGCGTGAAGTAAGTGGTCGCACCAAGGCCTGATTCTTGGATGCGGCACTGTTCGTCAAGGATTATCTGTGACTTAACGTGTTCAACAGTGAGGGAAGAGGGATTTGTCATGGAAAGGATGGTTTTTAAGGTGGATAGAGAGGTTGGGAGTGAGGAAATGATTGCGAAGGCGACAAGCTTGTCATCCAGTGGTAAGCCAATGTTGGAAATTGTATGGGCAGCCCTGACTATGGCATTTATCTGGGGCTCCAGGGATTCTGTGTCCGAGAGGGTGGAGCAGAAGACATTGTTGATAAGGTAGACTATCTTTTGTTCTCCTTTGCCTTCATAGCGGACTAATAACTTATCCCAGCATTCCTTGGCCATCTTTGCATACAGGACAGTACTTAGGGGTTCGTCCTTGAGAGTTAATGATATTTGTGCTTGTGCTTCGCTATCTTTGAATGCCCATTCCTCCTGTGCTTCAGGAGGTGCTGTAGGATTTGGCTGAGGCTCTGATCCATCAACCACAGACCACAATCTCCACAGTTTCAAGACCATTTGAACTCTGTACTTCCAGAACGTGAAATTTCCACCATCTTCTTCCAAGTATGGTATGTCATATTGACATGCTCCTTTTGTAGATGGTGCTGCTGCTGCTTTGGGTGCCACTGTGCTGATTGGGGAACTCATTGTTTATGGTGCGTGGTGGTTTTCTGTCTGGTATGTATTCTGGTTCAATTTAGAGAAACTCAGGTCTCATAATCTGTAAGAGCTAGAAAAGCGAGTAGCTCAGTCTTTGGAACAGAAAGACTATATTGCTAGGTAATACCTAGAAAAGCGAGTAGCTACACAAAGAATTAGTAAAGTGCAATGTAGCTACGAAGAAAATAATACTGACCTCAGTCTTTGGAACAGAAAGACTGAGGACACTAACTACGCTGGTAGTCCTATAATATAGTAAGAAATTTGCATGATACGATACCTCATGCATTGTGTAGAACGGCCTCAATGTTACGACCCCTGCCGAGCAACCCCATTTTCTTTACTCTCCCCAATGCGAATCCCTTGTTACCGCCCGAGTTACACTTCTTGATCACATCCCCGTCCTGGGATCCGTCACATGCTCTCCTTCCGTCCCCGTGATCCAGTTTACGTCTGTTGATACATTACTTGTTCATGTTTGCCTTCTTATCTCTTTATCTTCTTATCTTAGGATCGGACACTTACTTAGTACCCTATCAGAAGCTAGGCTTTACGCCGTCCGCTTTCGTATATTTGGGCCCACCTGACTCGGTTATCTTATCTATAGACGCCCACTAGATTTACGTATATAAGTCCGCTGTAACTACACTGTAGACTTCAGACTCGACTTATTGAATACATCGGTGCTTGTCTTCTGGACATCCCTTTGAACGCTTGACTCGACTGTCTCAGTACTTCTGGTACTTTCCGCTTAACATCGTCTTCAAGTACAGCCTTGTCGACTTTGACTCTTCCCGTCTAGACTCCAAGGGGTCTCATTGATCCCTTATCTGATTACGAACGAACGCTGTCACACAAGTCGTGTGGAACGTCCCGCACCGGACGTAACACTCAATGTGATCAATCCCGGGCCGCCATCTCTGGTATCAATGTGGCTGCATGCCGTGGCTGTATTCTAACAGGAGTGACTACCCATGCCTTGTTCTAGACCCTAAACTCTACCTGCAGGTCGCTAAACCTGGCTTACGGATCGAGCCAAGCATTGACTGAACCTATAGCCTCAAGCCTTCTGGGCAAGTGGCCTACTAAGACTATGGATGGGACAAAAACCCAGCTACAACTAAGAATAATATTTACTTAGAGCACACATGAGGAACTCAAGGTGTTTCACCTGCTTAGGGTCCCTCGTCACCTCTTGCAAGAATCCCCTGAGGGACTAGCCAGACAGATCAAGGTGGGCACATAAAGCGCACCACCTTGTGGACAGTTAAGGGCAAAAAGAAAGAAATCAAAGCTCACTGTGACTGTGATTGGGAAGATTGAGTCTTTAAAGCAGTGAGCTTTGAAGAAGGGTTGGACTGATCAAGTAAATGTCAGTAAAGCATGCTCAGGGCCCATAACCTGTCAAACAGGCATACTGTGCAGCATACTGACTGTAGTGGTTAGCGTGTAAGGCTAGAAAGACAAGTATACTTCAGATGTTGAAGAAACTCTATATTACTATTCTACTGACCTAGAAAGACAAGTATCTACAAGAGATGGTTAGTCAAAGGTATGATAGAAAGTATAGTAGAACTTACACTTCAAATGTTGAAGAAACTCTGAAGTGGAAGAGACGAAACAGACACCCTTATATACAATCGGAGGGATGGTTTGTGCACTGGGAATAAGTCCACAAGTGCCAGACAAAGTCCAAACAATAAACAAGAGGGATAAAGGCCATTGGCCAGTAAGGAATCACATGCTTGTGCATCATTACTAAGGTACATCAGTCAGCTACTGCGGAATGTGAGAAAGAAAGTAATAATGATATGATAAAAAGTCCGAAACTCCGGAATCTAATCTAATCCACAAAGCAGCTAATCTAATCTCCTGATGCCTGAAGCATCACCGAACATGTCCTGTGTTCAACAGCAAGAGCCTTTGCTGGAGTTACTGGTGAGCCAAACCCTCTCAAGTCACATCTTGGAAGAGGGCTGAAGGGACTTCCTAAGGACCTTTGATTGGTACAAGGAGAACAGACTTGGTCTGTCCTTGGATTTATTGTAGTCCTTAAATACAATGTAGCTACTATGAGGTCATAGTCTAGAGTCTTGTACAAATGATATCATACTAAGTCACAATGGTCATGACATCAACTATGAGATCATACTAGGATCACAAGGTCTATGACATCAGCTATGAGATCATCAATCAGATGACATGGGAGTTGAATCCCTTGTCCAGACTATGGTCATCAGATAAGTGGATCTGATAAGGTATACAGTGAAGGAGAGGGGCATAGAAGACAAAAAAGAGAGAAAATGCAAAATACTAGCAAGAAAGTGTCACAGAAGGTGATGAATGGAAAGCTGCCTTTAAGACCAATTGAGGTCTCTTTGAACCCCTTGTCATGTTCTTTGGATTCTGCAACTCTCCTGCCACATTCCAAGCCTTCATGAATAGAGCCTTTGAAGATCTCCTTGCCACTGACCATGTTGTCATCTACATGGATGACATCTTGATATTCACAGACACCATGGAACACCACAGAACACTTACCCACCAAGTCCTCCAGTGTAATGCCTGGTGTGGGCATTCAGCATGACATGTGACTAAGTCACATAGCAGAACTACAAAATCAGTGTACACTGTGTTACTAGCATACAGAGTTGAGTGACAAGTCAATACCAAGGAGCTAATCCCTTAGTACTGGTGAGCAGAAAAGTGCCAGAAGCACTGAGATGATTCAGAGGTCAGGTCTTAGAGATCACCCAGAAGGTAATGCACCAAGTCAATTAAGAAGTCAAGTCTGAGGCATACAGGCTATCTGCACAGGCCTTATATACATAACAGGGATTGGAGTCTAAATTGGAGTACTGTACCAGGTGTATCAACAAAGTTGTAATATAACTAAAAGGGGAGGCGGAACAGAGGTGGGCCAGGTGAGAATATACATAGATGAATCCAGTATAGTTGCGAGTCTGGTGGGAAAATATGTAAGAGTCCTTGTGTAATGTATGAGTCATAGATAAGCACAGCATGAGTCAGAGATAAGGAATAAACAGGTACAAAGGAAGACATAATTGTGATCAACAAGGGACAAGCAAGGCCAAACAGCAGGTCATGTGGGAGGAAAAAGAAACAAGATGATGCAGCAGGGTTTGTAACATCCAGTGCCTCCAACAGTTTGATTTATACCTAAAGCCTGAAAAATGTACCTTTGCTCAAACAACCATTGACTACCTCAGCCTAGTTATCACAGCTGGCTGCATCCAGATGGACCCTGCTAAATTAGAGGGTATCACAAAATGGCCTCCCCCATGCACCCTGAAACAACTCCAAGCCTTCCTTGGATTCTGTAACTTCTACCAACAATTTATCAAAGACTTCTCCCTTATTGCCCACCCCCTCCATGACCTCACCAAGAAAGACACCCCTTTCCTCTGGACCCCAAACCATGACCTTGCCTTTTCCACCCTAAAAGATGCTTTCACCACTGCCCCTGTCCTTGCCCTCCCTGACCATACTAAGGCCTTCTGTGTCATCACTGATGCCAGTGACTTTGCCATTGGTGCTATCCTTGAACAACCTGATGAACTCAATTGCTACCACCCCCTTGCCTTCCTTTCCAAGTCCATGCTGGATGCTGAACACAACTATGACATCCATGACAAAGAACTTCTTGCCATTGTTCATGCTCTGGACACCTGGTGACATTACCTAGTGAATGCAATTCACCCAGCATGTTGTGCTGAATCATGTGATGTAAAGTAAACAATAGCAAATATTATTGAACCAAGATAGCAGTACAGAAGTTCCAGGATAGTGGTTCAACATGATTACATAAGTCAAAAACATGTTCACAATTAATTAGATACTTAGGATGTACATCTAAGATCTGACATGTGATCAAATCACATTATTAAATGAGATAACAAGATAATGCATTTAACACATTCATTTAATTTAGTAGCTGATATAGTACATTGAATCTGCTATAGATAAAGCAATTGCTATTGCATTATTGACTGCATCTAAGCCTCTAAGTCTAAACAAGGTGAAATAGCTAGTAGTAATGTAGTATCTAGTACAAGTTGCACTATGCCTGTTCCACAAATCCAACAACAAAGGGCAATTTTATTGCATTGGAGTTGTGTACAGAGGTTCTGGATAGCAGTTTGACATGATTATGATCATGTGTAGATAACACAATTCAAAAACACATTCATCTAAGATCTGACATGTGATCAGATCATATCATTAAATGAGATAACTAGTAGTAATGTAGTATCTAGTACAAGCCTGTTCCACATGTGATGTACATCATCAGGAAAATGACATTTGCTAGCGCGACTAGATAGACTAGAATGACTAGAATGGCTAGGGCGCCAGATTGTATTTACTATATGTGGGAATAGCAGCACGCATGCAGCATGAATTGACACGGAGATGCGGGCCGGACTGACTATCATACGCGTACACTTTCCAATAGCGTATTCTAATAAGGTAGACTACTGCATAGTTTACAACCTCAGTTTTCTACCACAAAGACCGAGGTTAGTACTGCTCTCACTTGTAGCTATAGTATTTACTGATTCTTTCACTGCAGCTATTTGCTTTATAGGTACTAGTCACTTATATAGTCTTCTACCAGGCGTGGGCCATCACAGTGGCGGCGCACACTGGCAAAGACCGAGCCATTTGCTTTATAGTCTCTCACACTATATATGGTGTGGAACAGGCTTGGTACAGGCTTGGACTTAGATGCTATACTATTACTATCTATCTCACCCTGTAGATAGACTTAGATGCATTCAATAGAGCAATAGCAACCGCTTTTATTATAGCAGCTATACAGTGGCTTTTATATGTACTATTTCGGCTAAATTAAACGAGCGCGTTATCTCGTTAATGATGTGACTTGATCACATGCCCGATCTTAAATGTATATCTAATTAATTGTGAACGCGTTTTTGATCTCATCACATTGTGCTATCTAAGCGTGATCACAATTATGTCGGACCGCTATCCCGATATCTCTGCACCAGTATTCTGGTTCAACATACAGTATATGGAAAGCTACAGTACTGATTAAAATGCAATCTCATGTGCATGATGATCAATGTACTTATTGACATAGAACAATTTGAATGTGTCTAGAGAGTATGAGTCTGTGAGCCTGTGTAATGGTAATGGATTACTATCATAAACTGGGATAAGATGCGCTGCTCGTAAGAATGCATCCAGATGCACAACAGCCTTGCGTTGTCTGCCCCCTTCTATGTCAAGCTGTACTACCCACATACCAGTAGTATTATCTATTGAGACCCTTGTAAACCAGTCCACCAAAGAGCATGGATATTCGATATTGTTGTACTTGAATGAGAACATGAGCTGAACACGCACAATATTGAGCCCTTGCATGCCAGGCTTTGCCTCATCTTCAACAACGAAGGCACAATCACGTCTGGGTCCTTTTCCTTGCCATGATGGCGTCGAGTGGACACGCTCATGTCGCATACCATAGATACCACTTGGGTCACTTGGTGCAAAGAAAGTTGCCACAGCAGAATGAAAGACAGAGATCTTGCTGGTAATAGGAGGGAGGCTTGTATCATTGAGGTGGAGCTGATCCAAAAGAAATAATTGAGTGAGGTAGGGAAGATTTGGTTCGTTCACTACATTTGAAAGCTCTTCCAGTGATTGTGGATACCTGCGGGCTAATTGGAATGAAGATTGTGAAGTAATGCAGGGAAGTATAACTCACCTGGCAGCGTGCAAGGACGACATGGCCAAGCACATTTTTTTCGTCCACAGCCCCTCCATTTTCATCATGCTCTCATCATCATCTTCTCTTGATGTATCATTGTTTGGCTGGTAGATATAAGAGATATTTTGAGGTGGGATGTGGCCGCAGGCAGCATACTGCGGCCACAAAGTCAGAACCCATAGCTGATAGTTTATCAAGACGCTGGTTAGTCATAAGCATCTGACCCAAGGCATGATATCGATTGGAACGCCTCCATGGCTTTTTGACTGCTGAGATGTGGCGTGATTCAGTAATGGATGAACATAAACCACCAGGTGCGCCAAAGTGTTCAATCAGTGAGTGATAGTGAACCAGAGCATGTTGTCGTGGGAGGGAAAACCCAGCTGTATGGACGCCAGTAATGCGAAATATTTCACGTAGATCTATGAATTTTATCAATGCTAGATCTAGGTTCTTTAGAGAGTCTTCATTGATATTTTGACGATGCACAAGGTAATAAACATCAAGGGAAGTGGCGATGCATGTGACCATTTCATTTGGCACAAATCCAACTATCGAAGGTAAATATACCTGCCTTGATGTTGGCAAACAGCATGAGATCTCTTCTTGTAAGAATCACATACCTTCATCAGTGCCTTTGTGTCATCACCAGTCCACTGCTTGAAGCGACGACCTTGAGGAAAGCGGCGAAGGCCTGAGAATGCCGGAACAGCTGCAATACTTGATCACAACTACCATAAGACAGACAACTTACAAGTAATAATTCTTTGACGCACCGACGGTCTATTTCATCAAGGATCTTGCGTGATTTGCTCTCCCCATGCTCCCGCAATAAATATTCGCCAACCCAAGTAACCAAATGATCTTTGAACATTCCTTTGATAACTTGATGCAAGAGATCTGGTGATAGCATCGGTGAATATCTGCGCGGGGGAAATCATTTGTAAATGGCTTTAAAATTAAAATTGTCGAATTAAGCGAAATTAATTAAATGTCATGATAAGTTAACGCACTATGATGTCGTCATCTATGCCATATTGATTCCACAAAGTCTTTGAGTCTAAGAAGTCAGCAAGTTCCTCTGTCAATGCACGTGTGCGTGGTATGGTTGGCATTTCCAAGTTGTCTGGAAAAATCGGAAAAGTGATACATCTGTTGTGTTGTTAGCTGTGTGCTGTAAGATTGGGAGGATCCGATCTAAGACTTACTTTGGACACCAGCCTTGAACAATTCCAGTTAGCATCACTTGTTCAGGGTAATCAGCGATAAATGCGATAAGATCGTAAATTATACGCCTGTAATGTCCATCAGGGCATCGTCGGATGGCTGGCTTTGTCATCCCTGGTAGGAGTGTCTTGAGTATGGCGGATAATGACGCATGATAGAGCTGGCGCTTGAATTTTCGAAACTCTGGGTCATCATCATATCTGCGATCACCTAGATCTATTAATCAATAAATTTGAATATAATTAAGAAGTGGCTCACTCTTTGGAATGGCTAGAAATGCTATGGGTACAACGGCATTGCGATGCCACGACGAACAGTATTGTGGATGTTGCCAATTGAAAGGTATAGTGGATGATACTCGACGTGTCCTGTGGCGACAGACACAGTAGTTTTGTCGCTCCCTAAAATAATAGGGCAGTACATAGCCCCGAAGGCATCAGCGTTGGATGCAAAGATCTCGTCCTGTATGATCTTATCAGTTATTTTAGTTTATATCTTAAGATAATTGAATATATTCACACAATGTTTCCAAGAAACGTTGGCCGACATAATATCCCCCCAGCAACGCTGACCATGCTCATCCAGTTCCATATAAGGGCACATGTCAAAGTGTCCTTCGAAGTCAGGATTGTCCAACATTGCTGATATGGCAAGGTCTGGGTCACGATACCAAACCTCATACGATGTCTGCTTCCAGCTCGGGGCATCCACTGGCACACGAAGATCTTCAGAGAAGCCTGTAATGAAGCATTGCCAAGGAACATCACCAAGCGGTGAGGAATCAATCTTTGCATATAGGTCTTGATGACACTTAAATGGCTCAGATGTGTCAAGGCCAGAATCTTCCAGGGATGCAAGCCATAATTTCATGAGTAAGTCTATATTGGATGCTGACATTTCAACGCGGCGATATAGAAGATCTGCAATCATAAACTGAGTCTGATTGTCAAAGGGTGACCAGTCTGCATTTGGTCTTTGCGTTCTTTCCTGTCGTATGCTGCCAGGCGGTAGGAAGTTCCCATCCAAGTCACAGGGAACAGCTTAAAATATAAAACAATTACATATATCAGAAGCTAATGAGAAGTGCATTGAGATAGAAACTTACCAGTGAGATAAGCATGCTCAATCCGTTTTCTGCTTGGGCCTGAACTAGAATATGGTGGTACATCTTGGTAATCCAGCCCATTTTGATGCAGAGGGGTCATGCTGGAGAGATCCTGTCTTGGCCCTGTATCTGAATGGGCATTGGAGTTTGCATGAATCGACGCATGTGGTACGTGCGGCCGTGTTGACTCTTGAAAGTGACAGGACAACCTGAGTACACGCACGGGAGTCTATGAGAATGCCACATCATATGGGTTGAGGGAATTGATAAATGCAGCTGTAAAAAGGATTTTAGCTATCTATTCAGTTGTTGCGGTCAAAATCAGTTTGGACGCACTTCAGATTATCTTATCAGGTGTCTGGCCGTCCGGTCCTCAACTATCCGGCCGCTCAACAGGAATGTGATCCTCACTAGGCTAGGTCGCCATCAAGGATGCCAGACGTTATTGGAATTAGGCTATGGTAGGAGATTACATGTATCACTGGACATCTATCTAAGAAAAATGGGGCAGCACAAATATTAGAAATCAGGGAGATAATCATGAAGGATATATAAGCCCATAAAAAGAAGGGGGGGGGAGTTCACGCCGTTCAAATCCTTGAACTCATCCCCCTCTTATCCCAAGATCGAATATTGATTCTGTAAATCATCTTCATTCTCATTCCTCCATAATGCCGATCACAACACGCAAGGCCAATGCGAAGGCACACCCAGGGCACATTATTGTCAATTCTCAGCAGAAGCGCCGCACCTCAAGGCAGGTAGCTGAAGACAAAGCTAAATCAAAAGGAGAGGAAGCCACTGCAAGAGAGATGGAAGCCACCCAGCATCGAGCAGTGGTCAATCGTATTGCTAACATAGAGGACAGAATTCAGCTTGCTGAATTCTCAGCACAAAAACATGCTGCAAGACCTGATCTGGCCCCGAGTGCTGAATATTATCCCTTACAGATGGCCCATTCTATCAGAATGGCAGTTACTGCAGACAATCCAAGTCTATGCGATGTGATTGAAGAAGTTGAGCATGGCCAAGAAGAGGTGCACGGCCAAGAAGAGTATGTATTTCTGTCAATTTATTACGGAGCACACATTCTAATTCTGATCAATTATGACAGTGGACCATCCAACCTTGAATCTGAAAGTGAATTACAGGACAGTGGTAGTGAGGACAGCAGTGCACGAGCACAATCCTATCCACCAACTGTGTCACCCGCTTCATTTACAGACACTGAGCCAGTCCCAAATATTAATGCAGGCAGAGATCAAACAGATCATGCTGACAACGATGACAACAATAACGAATTTATCTCCATTTGTTTCAGTGATCTGGAAGAGGAGGAAGAGGAGGAAGAGCCAAGGCAGCAGCGCGCAAAGGAAAAGGAAAACAGAGTGTGAGAATGGTAATATTAATTTCCGATTCTCACATGACTGATTCCACCAACGCCACTGACAATGCCACACATCATAGGAGTCACGTCGTACAAAGAAGAAGTCATCTAGTGCGGGCCAGTTGCGGAGTGAAGTTGCAAAGGCGCGTGTCGTAAACTCCACAGTCATGGGGTCAATCGACGAGCGCAAGGAAAGGAGCTGCAGTAAGAGTATATCTGGGATACACAGTTCATTCTTACACGATTACCAGGGAGTCCTATCATGGCCAGAGAGATCCCAAGCGCAGCAAGATTGATTCCACAGGGCTCCATGTTAACTGGGAAAGAAGGAGTGAAACTCGTAAGTCACTCTATTTGCGATCAATTATCACTATCTGATCATATATAGAAGTCCCCACTAGCACCAGCATGAAAAGCGCTATCATGGCATCTGGGTCAAACTACCTAGTACAGGAGTTAGTGGGATCCATGAAGACAATGACACATCCCAAGCATCCCAGTATGTCAGCATGGTCGCCAGAACACACGGACTACAGCACAGGTATCACTTTATATTTTTTTAACTTACACAGATCGCTCATCGATGTACAGATGGGGATCATGTTAACTAATGTAGCTGTGGGCACGGAAGACAACTTGCAAGATGCCAATCCCAAGCGTCCCCGAAGGAGGTACTTGGTTACAGACCTACCATTTCCACATGGTTCAGCTCATAGGCGCGCGTGGCGAAAAACATTCGTTCCAACTTTGATAATGTGGGCAGGGTCCATAGAAGACCCATTTGGTGCAAACAATCGTGTGGAGGGCATTATTAAAGATATATGGTGTCTTGTATATCCAGACATACCACTTGGGCCCAAGGAAATGCAATCACACTAGGCGTGGTATGTCCATCATTTTTCCTTACTGAGTATTGATCTTATGACTTTCAGATTGATAATGTACTCAATAACTGGCGCAGCGACATTGGAAAGGCGGGCTACAAGGTTATCTTGGATCTATGGGACAACGACGCATGCTATGACTTTGCTTCTTCGGAAGAGTTCGCAAAATTTGCTGGGTCTGCTCTTGAAGGCTTTTGCTTTATTTACCAGTACCCAGATTTCAAGGTAAGTTATATTATGATGTACTATAACTGTCTAAAATTGCCAACAGGGTTCATGTGCAGCGTTTTGTTCAGAGTTAATCATGAAAGTATATGCAAAACACCTTCAAAGGATAGAAAAATCACCAATCGATTATGGCCCTCAAATTGGAGCACTGGCATTGGTAACAGCTGCAGTTGAGCGAGGGCTAACGTTGTTCAGGGATGGTGTCAAGGGACCCGGTTTTATTGAAGATCCTTGGGGCAGAAAGGTGCGAGAATGGGTTGGCATTACAAAAAGAGTTGATGGCGAACGTTGGGAACGAATAATCAACCAATTGCAATACTATTATCACTTGAGTAAGGGGTCCTCTCAAGATGCTGGAGGACCCACTGATACTGCCTTTTCCCTCATCAAGCTTGACTGGTATGTCTCATTAATATATTATATTCCTCTGATTTATTCATGCTAGATATCAAAAAACATTGCGCGCGTAGATTACCATCTTCATGTAAATTGCTTAGTAATAATGTTAAACTATTATGGACTATCTGAGAACTGCTTTGTGAACCGCTTTGTGAACCGCTTTGCCAACCCAAAAAACGCGATAAACATAAAAACTAGACTAATGAGTCCTAGATTTGAAAAGTAGCTTTAGATTAAAAAGTAGCTTTACATTGAAAAGTAGCTTTACATTTTCAAAAGTAGTTCTAGGCATGAAGACACGTTTGCTATATCTACTTTTGAATTTAAAGTGCTAGAAGGGCTAGATTGGCTAGCAATAGTCAATCTAGCAATATGTCATTTTCCTGATGCAGGAGCTGGAAAATATATCACTTAAGAGCAAGACAAGAGCTTTCCTGAACTACACACCCAAGGGTTTGTGTTGGTTTCCCCGTGGCATGGGAAGGAAACATGATCACTGTGGTGGATTGTGGTCTGCCACACTTGGCTTCGGGGATCGCCTTGTGTTACAAACTAATCTAATCTACAACTACGCATTCCGAGTCCATAACCACACATCCCACATTTAATCCACACATTCCATAACCACACATTTTAATTTACAACCATGCATTCCATAGGTTGCCCTTAAGGCCAGCCACCTACAAGCATTCCTATGATCAAAAAGGGGCTGTAGTATAGCCCCAAGAATTCATCCTGTTCAAGAAATGTCCCCATCCAGCTTTATCACCCTCTCTACACTGAATATGAGAGAACAACTTACAGTCTTTCCGAACAAAAATCAAAAATCAATACAAACAAGTGAAAAAATAGAGTCTCTGAGGTCCTTGATCGCCTTTCTCACTCAGCTGCTTACAAATCTCACTCAGCTGCTTACAAATCGCGGCATCGTCGCGGCAACTGAGCTGGCCGGTCCCTGTTGCCATAGGGGGGATTTGTTATACCCTCAACGCGTAACGGCGCTTTGCTCTCTTTCTCTCTGAGCTAGGCTTAAGTTCTTTCTCTCTCTCCTTGGTGGTCGGGCCTCTTGTCATTCTTAATCAAACTTTGCTTTGCCCGAATTACGGCGGAAGAAAAACTGCTACCCGGCCTAGCTACACACAAACACACAAACACACAGACTCTCTCCCACAGCATTGGCACCTTTCCTATGTTTGTAAATGCCCCTTTGTGGTTGTACCGGTCCTCTTTCGTCTTGTATGTAGCTAGCAGAAACCGTCATGCAACAATATATTAAAACAGGTGTTTTTTTGAAGGTGTGGGACTGGTCGAATTAGCGTCCGTTCTGCTAAGTCCTGTGCAGGGCTCATCAATCGAACTTCATCTTCAGCCATTACAACCAACCCATCCCCTTCGTCAAAATCAATACTTTTTCTCTTTACTCACATGGGGGAATTATTGCATTGCATTGCATTGCATTGCCACAGGGACTTTTACAACAAATTCATTCTCGGCAATGAGTTTATATACCTACCTAACCTTTGGTCAAAGCTGTGGCTAAGCGGCAGGAGTAAAATTTAAGCAACAGCTTGCCCTTCCGCGAGCGTCGCGCGACTCGATCTTACGGGGGCATGCGTTCAAACGAAAAAAAAAAAAGTCTCACTTGGGAGATGAAACCTGAACCCGAAACGGTGCTGAATCACCCCGGAGTAAGGGATACACGAACTGGAGATAACTTTTCTTCGATGGCATCCCTGGACTTTCTTTTTTACCATCCATCTTTTTCCACGCGTACTCCACGTGCCGAAAAGTCTGTTCGAATAAAACTACTACTCGGCGACAATGCTCGAAAATTCTCATTCGGTCCGAAAACAGCACGTCGGATCACCTAACTTGCCTGGGATCTAGGTACTTTCCCTCCATCGAATGATAGACATTTCAGCGCGGCTCTGGAGTTCAGTTGGCTCAAAGGATCCTTAGGGGGGGGCGGGGGGCTCAAGGCTATCTCGAACGCGATGTGTGAGGTTCTGGATGAGCGTGTTAGGATGCTTCGGGATGGGTAGAGACGGGACGATAACAAAAAGACTATTTAACACCACCAACCCTACCCCTTCCCACTGAAATGAAAATATAAATATGAAGGATTTTTTTTACAATTATAATTAAGGGCTGTAACTTCAAAACAGCTACTTTGAGTGATGATCATGTCTAAGAGACTGGACGAGTGGCGAACTTGTCAAGATCTGAATATCCATCCGGAAGCCAACGTACTAGTTGGCGCATGTCGCACACCCGCCACACCGCACAAGTAGTGTAGTACAAACTTGCACTCTGCACTCTGCGGCTTGTACTTCAGGCTTGCTCGTAGCCATTCGTCTTTGGACTACTAGACCTCAATCCATCAACCCCAAGCACTCACTTGGATATATACAAAATTTACCCTCCCCAATAGACGGAAATATACTTCACCCAAGTGAATATACTTGGATGAATTGCCTCCCCCGCCCCGCCTCTACGTTCAGACATTATAAAGACGCAATATGCACCCATCATTATTTTCCTATCTTTTCCGTTCGATTACCCCCTGATCCGATCCGGTCGATCGACCATAACATCAGCTATTAGACCCGGTCATATGGGAGGGGGGGGGGAGGACCCGTTTATTCTCTCTCTCTCTTCCAAAGATATAAGAGAGGATTGGACAAAGGAGCGCCCTCGAACAATTAAGAAGCAAAGCAACAAACCGGGGGGGGGGGGGTCGTCACAGTCGTTTTTTTTTTTTGCAATTAAAAAAAAAAAAAAAAGTCACCCCGTGCCGGGCCTCACACCGTCCTCAAGGTTGGTTTACCAAATGGCAGTGATCGAATTGTGTGGAGGGATAAGTGAAGATGGGTGAGGGGTAAGGTATATGGTAATCAGCCAACGAGTTAATAGTGTATATAACTTTCATGGGGTTTCTTCATACACCCTTGGAGTCAGGCCCGGGGGGGGGGGGGGTAGGGGGTAAAAAGCAAGCAAATATGTGTGATCACAAATCGTCCCGAGGTGGTTGGTATCCTCATTAGGATTTGAGTTATCTTTTTTTTTTGTTTTTGTGTTTTTGCCAAACAAGCTTACGTCGCCGCCTCATCTTTGCGATCGCGTTTCAGACAGCGCTTTGTTGGAGGGGGGGGGGGGGGGGGAAGAAAGATTCACGTTAACGATACGCAGTGATGACTTGAGACTATCATATATTTTTTGTTTGTGCGTAACGAGCGCATAAATTAAAAAGGTAACAATTGGGATGTTTCAGTTTCCTTTTTTTTTGTTTTTTGTTGTTGATTATAGATTTATCCAAGTCAATCTAGTTCGACAAAAAGCTGCTACCGAGATTCCATTGGACATGGGACTAAAAGAGACTATAAAGATCATCGGTCATATAAAAATCATGTCAAAGTCTCTACAATATCACAACTACAAATCGCAACAACAGATGATTTATAATCACTTTCATGTCTCAATTTCTCTCGATAGCCTCTGCGGAAGTACAGGCGGAAGTTCGGACATCCGGTGCTCTTCACTTTGACCTTGTGTGGAGGACGTAAAGATCTTCGTCCATGGCCCATTCATGTCAAAGGCAGCCCGACGACGTCGACGCGGGTTCCGCGGCACGTCCTGAACGTAAAACACTTTCATAACCTCAACCGCATCGACGAACCTAGCGCGTAAGTCTTCTGGAATATCAGAGGCGTCCAGCCCACGACACATCGTGTCCAAGATCGCCTTGAGTTCCACCTTGAGAGAGGTGCCTGGCCCACCGTCATTATCCAGCATTTGTAAGAGGGGAGTACTTTGGAGAGTAAATTAGCGGCCACAGCGAGTTGCAGGCGGTCCCCTTGAAGATATTTCTCTATCACTGTGGAAGAAACGCCGAGCTGGCGCTGTAGAAGTGCAGAAGCTTCGGAAGCGGAGCAGTGCCATCTGCCGTATCTCCGCATGATGGCTGTCAACGCTTGAATACAGTGGGCGCGAAGCGCCGTCAGTGGGTTCGAGTCCGTCGTCATGTTTGCCGCCATCGCCCATGTTTCAGTGGTGAGTGGACCCCAAGGATCATTCGTCACTTCTTCGGTTTCAGTCCACTGACTCCAAACCGCGTTAAAATGTCGTTCGATGCTATCCGGGAAGCACCAGATAGCTCCGAGGCAAGCAGCCAGACGTTGTCTTCGGACCGGTTCCGGGAGGAGACCGCTCGAGCACGTGGCGAGTAGTCTATCAGTGACCGGTTTGAGCGTTGACTCTAACGCATTTTTGAGTTCCGGGAAATGGCGGCGTGTTGACGGATGGAAAAGTCCAGGTATGCCATCGAGGAACTCCTCCAGTTCGTGGTCTTCGTCCAGGGATACCAAAGTCCACTCCAGCGCGTGGGCGTCCGCCTTCCACGTGAGACTACTAGCCGTCTTTTCCAGCGCTCGACGCATACCCTGCTCGATCCTGTCGCGACGATCACGAATGGCATTCTGCACGGCGACACTCTTGCCACTCAACCACAGCCTGACCAGGGGTGTCGCTTCCATCATGAACCAGAGTACTGACGAGAGTGGCGTCTGATATGGCGAATTGTGGAAGTAAAGTGGCATGATGGATAACACAAAGTATATCAGCACCGCGAACGCGACTAATGAGAGCAAAGAATACGCGACAGTGTGGTTGATATTGAAGAGAAAGTCGATGAGTCCTATGTAGAAGAGCAAGACGGAGGTATGCAAGAGTGCAGGAAGCACCTCAACAGCTGCAGCGAGCCCAAATTTCTCCACCCCTTCAGCAAAAAATGCACGAATCCGCGCACGTTTCGGAGGAGCATATGGTCTATCTGCTACTTGTACATATCTTCGGGTCCATTGTTGCATTAGGGTTGCCCACAGCGCGCAGGCTGTACTCATGGCGAGGCTGATGAACCACAAGGTGTTAACACGCACGGCAGCAGCCGTGGGTTGGAAGGAAGATGAGTCAAGAAGAGTCGCAGGTGCAGGAAAGGGTGTCCCATTCGAGATCGAGGATAATTGCTGGGAGATTTGAGAAAGTAGCTGGACGGTGGCGTCGCTCGAACTGGGCTGCAAGTTTTGGTAACTGACGAGGATGAAAGAGGCCACCGTAGCGGAGAAAAGACCGGTCTATTGGAGGGGACAAGAAAACATCATTCTTGACGGCGGTGAGATATACAAAGTTTGGAAACGCACGAATACCAAGACTCCATCCGTGTTTGCTGTCCAACTATCAGAGTGCTCCTTGTCAAACTTTTCCGCGTGTGAGAGATAAAGCCCCCAAATTTTGGCTGACGGATCGCCATAAATGGATTGACCTAGAGGACGCGTGTCTCTTCGATGAAAGTTGTCCATGACCCGATCGATTGTTGGGGAACGCGCGCTGGCAGCCAGCCCATCATCTTAAAACCTGGAGCGTGAATGGACGTGCAAAAGAGAAAGAAAGGGGGAGGGAAGGGAGGGACCAAACCGCGTTAACGCACCTAGAGAAAATTTCTCCTCGACAGCAGAATCGGAAGTCTGCGCAGACTGCAGAGGGCTGGCCACGCCGGTTTTCAAAGGCCCACCAAGTCCTGTGGCCAATGGTGAGTCCACTGCCATCGAGATAAACATGTAAATAACACTCTCAGTGGGTTTTAACAGGAGGGGAGGGAAAAAGATTGTGTACCGTGCAGTGAAGGCGGTAAAGTGCCACGCTCGAGATCGGCCTGCGTGATGTTCCCGTCCATATCCATGCGAAGGCAGAATAGATATCTTGGGGGAATTGAGGGGCTGGTTGGAGGGCGAGATGATCAGAATATGAATTACAAGTTACGGTGGTCATTATAATAAATGATGAGAAAATGCCTCAAGGTTGGTTGAACCAATAATTGTCCGTGACGTGACGTAATTAATGACCTCTGGCCGGGGGGACATTGCGTCCGGAGGGTTGTGATTTAAATCAGTGTAAGGTAGGTGAACACCATCACGGTCAAGATGAATGGGAACACCCGCTTTCACTTTTTCACTCTCAAGGCCCAGGGCAGGAGGCACGGAAGAGACATTCCGAGATCTGACAGGTTAGCGCCGCCAACCCATGCGCAACAGCTCGCGGCTTCAGCTAGTATATATTGGAAGTGGTGGATACCTTTTGATTATCCTGAGAAATTGGTAACCTACTCAACGACCAACCGCGACGAGCGGGTGAATCGAATCGAATTGAATAAAAAATATGCTCACTCGTGGTGTCATGGTTATTTTGTTTGAATTACCAGAGTGCTAACACACACTACCATGACGACGGGATTCTGTATTAGATAATCCTCCACACCTCCACACCGCAAGTTCAAGGATTCATTCACACGTTACGGAAGAAAAAAAAAAGAATACGTTCGAAACAAAAACTGGTGTGGTTGGTATATGTGAGTTAATATAGTAGCCAGCGTCCATCGTCGCTGCACATCTTGGGTGCTAACCCCGACATAGCTCCAACCCACAACGATCGTACCAGATCATGAGCACATCGAGTGCAAGCTCTCATGCAATGAATGCAATAGAAAATGCGACACCAACAATACTCGAGAAGAGAGAAGCTGTGAGTGTACCAGCACCATTGGATTTGCCTGTGGATGAAGCGGTGGAGGCAGAGCTCGAGCGGGTGCCCGTGCCTGTACCCGCCGTGCCTTTACCTGATGCCGTAGGAGTAGATCCAGACGAGGTTCCCGTCGGGGTCGGAGCAGAAATAGACGCAAGGTCGGTATAAAGCGCTGAACTCTGGAAAGTTACGCAGTTGGAGCTGGCAGGAATACGAGCTGTGTAGGGCAATGTCGAAATGGGACCAAGAGATTCAGGGGGCTGAGAGTAGGAAAGCGTCTGGCCATTTACGGTGTAGACCCCAGGAATGTCCATGGCATCGGAATCGCACACTTCGAAAACACCATTAACTGCGCTGTTGGGCATGTTGTATTGCCAACCGATACGATCAAGAGTGTGCTGGCAGAATCCAGCAGGGTTGGGCCCAGCAGGGTTGCAAACCTTGATCGCAGAAGTATTGCCGCCGACGAACCTATGCGGTTAGCATTAGCATTATTTACATCAGCAGATTCCAATTGTGGACACACATGTTCCACTCATTAATTTGTTGAATGGTCTTGTTGTCAGAACTGAAAGCAGTTGAATACAATAAACCACCAATGGGATTGCCAAGCTTAAAATGAATACGATAAAATGAATAGTCGATCACACAAAGTTACACATGCGACGTACCAGATCCTGCCCATGGGGGTCAAGCTCACCGCCAAAGTCCGGCGGTGAGATATCGATGTTGGCTTGATTGAGGAAGGCGAATAACTGCACATAGTTGGTATTGCGGAGGACTTGAATACCCGTGATGGTTCCATCTGGTATCAGGCGACCACCATGACCCTTCTTCGTGCACCAGATGACTTCCTCGCCCTCAGTGTCACCAATAGTTGAGTTGGGCTGGGAAGGGGCGAGAATGCAAAAGTCTAGGTAGGCCATGGGTTACTGTACTCCAAAAGAAATTCAGGAAACGTACCATCAATGCCATTGACAAATGCAGTCTGGCATAAGGACTGTTGGTTCTCAGTGGTAGAGTTGCAGATGTTGTACCCGAATTGGGTACCACGGGCATATTGATCAGGGACAACCTTGTAGGGCTAGTAAAATAACAAAGTTATTAAGACGGTGGCAGAAGATAATGTAGCTGAGAAATTTGCCAAACATACCACCTGAGAAGGGTAAGCAAAGTGGAGTGACGCGATTGGAGTTGCAGGGAAAGTCGACAATGTTGCTTGGCCGGCAACGTATGAGAAAGAGGCGACAGCCACGAGAGCAGAAAGAGCGGAGCGGGCCATAACGGCAACCAAATGAGATGAAACGGAAGAAAAAGGCGATAAGTGAAGACAATAAGGTGGGCGCGCAACAAGGCGACGAGGGGCGTTGCTGAGAGAAGAGAAAAAAAGAGGTAGTGATGAAGGTGGAGACAAGGGATAGTATGGATATATATAGACCTCACTCGGCTGTTTGTTGCGAACAAAGGGAATGTATTATGTAATTCCCGTATTTATTTTTATTTTGGGATATGAGGGTGGGAACAACAACACCCACGCACGGACCACCAACCTTCTCCACCCTTCACCCATTCCCATTCCCATTAATTCCACGTGATCTTATGCGCTCCGTTGATCAACGCGTCCTCGACCTCGATTCAGACCCCGACTAGGATAATTTAAGAGCTTATGGCCCCCTCTCCAATTCACCAGTCTTCCTTCAATCCTTCATGGCTAGGACCGCAACAGGTAAGCCCCCATCTCATTTGTTGTTCCTCTCCGCTTTACCTAAACAACTCTACTTCTTGCAGAAACCACAACTAAAGCTGCGACTCGTCGCGCCCAAGCAAAGCCAAAAGATTGTGAGCACCCTAACATAACATAATAGTATATATGCGCATATACTCATACTTTGCAGCGGAGGGAAAAACGAAGCGCCCCCCATCCGCGTATAATCTATTTGTTAAGGAACACATGAAGACTTACCTGGCAGACAACCCTGGCAAAACTAACAAGGACGCCATGAAACATGTATGCCCTGCAGTTTCGTGTCTAGTCATTTCTTTTCAATTCATCGTCCTCTAGATTGGCGCGCTTTGGAAAGATGCGCCCGAAAACCCTAAACGCGGCCAGGAAGCTAAGGTTAAGGAGAAGGCCACCAAAGCACCAAAGCGGTCAAAGAAAGCGGCAGCAGGTGGCTCTGAGGGCGTCGAGGGCCCTCAGGTGGAGCCAGGGAGCGATGAGTAAGCGCTTTGTATGTTTCCTATACTTATCCTTTGTTTTGGACTCTCTTATCTCTTCCTCAGGTTCCGTACGTTATCGTCTATTTCGCCTTGGACTCTTCGACATGTATTTTATTGTGTTTTCATACCCGTAAATCTATGTTGGCTTCTTGACCTGCGCGTTGCTGTCTTGTGATACCCCGCCGCAGAGCAAGTGGTAAGATTTTTTGGGAGGTCACCATCTGCCTGGTATTCACTGCCTTCCTGTTCATGTGCATTGGCGTAGTGCATCCAACTTCACTAAGTAACGACATACCTCCCCGAGAAGTTGTGACGGGCTGAGGGCCAACTTCAGGACTTGGGAGTAGACACGCGGATCAGATTTGAGCTAGCCGTTGCCTTCACCTGTCCGATTCTTTCTTGTTCCCGCCAGGTTATCCCCTTGCAAGCGACGTCATCGGAAGCATGGTTGTACGTTGTACGTTTGAAACTTCAAATTTCACGCATCCCGATTCTGCGTTGGCGACCATATGTTAACACAAAAGGGATAATTGACATACTCACATATTAATGTTTTTTATTTTTTTTTATTTTAAAAAAAGCACCAATTTGGAGAACCGTTTTTGCCACTGGGCGAAGCTCGGTTAAGCGAGAGTGTATCCGCGGTGTGAGCACAGGGCTTAACTGGGTGAAGGATAAGTAAGTAATTTAATTCGGGTGCGATGCGATGGACATTTGCGGTTTCACGCTCGCACTCTCCAAACACGTCGTGCACGGGGCTAATGATGAATGTTGTCATCATTTACCCTCTTCATATATTCCAATCACTAGCCTGGCTCTGAGGGAAAGCTCACGGGGTCTTCGGCGCGCTTGGTTCCCTCGTGGGCGTGGACGTTCCAACCGCCGGTCATAGACAGACAGAGATAGACAGTCAGTCAGTCAGTCAGTCAGTCAGACAGACAGGCAGACTCGGACAGTAATTCCAATCTAATCTAATCTAATCACCACGTACGGGCCTAGCTGATCTCGGCTGCTGGGCGTGACCTGTGACCCTAACCTTATATCAGGATCAGGAGTAGTCCCAATCTTCAATATTTCAACCCCTTCAAGTTGCTCCCATTTGAATGTTCTTGCCCAGGGCCAGAACGCTCACATGTACCAGTGGCCTGTTGTCACATAATTATAAAGCCATATTGGCCCACTCGCACATCCTTCGCTGCTATAGCTTGTATCACCACTTCCTCTTCTCTCTCGTGGTTCGCACCTACACAGATCATACCATGCCTAAAGCTGGGTTCTACGCCGTCAGAATTGGCAAAAGTCCAGGCATATACACCACATGGTTGTGCTTCAATCCCTTCGTTCTTTTTTTTTTGGGGTGGAAATCGTTACTGAACATGAACTCTATGGTGATTAGGGAAGACTGTCGCGATCAAGTATATGGTTATCCGCGCGCAAGATATAAGAAGCTGAGAACCCTCGAGGAGGCGGAGGCATGGATCCAGGAGGACCCAGACCGGTCCTACTTGATTAGGCCGGAAAATAGACCGCCGGGTCCGGCATGGGCTTCGTTCGATTCTCAGACAGCCCGACAATCATCAACGCCCTCCTCATCAGCAATCATGAATACGCCCATTGTTCAACCAGGGTCCAGGTTGCAACCTGTCAGCGAATTGCGCACCGCTATAGCGGGACCGTCCTCCTCGGCGATGGTCGAAGAGGTGTACACAGACGGCGCGTGTTCAAATAACGGGCAAGTCGGACCCTCTGCGGGCATCGGAGTGTGGTGGGGTCCTAGTGATCCTCGGTGGGTTTGCTTCCGCGTGGAGGTGCTGCCCATTTATCGTTGTTCTCACAGAAACCTCTGCGAGCGTTGTCCGGGCGCGCAAACCAATAATCGCGCCGAGTTGATTGTGCGACAGTTTTTGATTTCTTATCAATCGGGGGGGTCCTTCTTCTCATCCACGCTTGTTTTCAGGCTATCCTACGCGCACTTCAGACTGCTTCAATAAATTTAGTGCCGCTACTCATCAAATCAGATTCGCTATATGCCATAAAATGTATTTCATTACACTTCGCCTCGACATTCCCTCCTAATTTCCCTGTACAGGTTTTAATGAGTGGCTTCCTAGCTGGCGTCAAAGGAACTTTACCACGTCTTCGGGGACACCGGTCAAGAACGTGGAACTCATAATGTACGTGGACGCTCTGCTCTCCATGCGGCGACAGTCCGGTCAGCAAGTAAGGCTTACATATGTGCGTGGGCACGCGGGCGAGACGGGAAATGACGGTGCAGATGCACTCGCGGTCCGTGGAGCTGGGCTACCCAAAGTGGAGGAACCGGACTGGGTTGCGCTTAGACTTAGACTGGAAAAAGCACCTGTGAGAAGCACGCTCGTTGCTGGACACCCTGTGGATGCATCAGTAAGCAACCCTAAGATTTCATGCACGACTTTATCTCTTACGATACTCACTGGTCTACAGATGTACGCTGAAATGATTCTTGGAGAAAAAGATCTTATTGCGGAGTTGGAAGCGAACTAGACCCATTGATATTTTTGTGCTGCCCCTTCTCGTGGTGTAACCCCCCGTGTGTCTCGTGTATTATGCAGACCGTTGCGTCATTATATTTCATTTTGTGTGAGGAGCGAACTCGAGCAAGATGGGCAGTTGTGACTGTGACAAGACGCGTTATATAGTGTGACCAACGCGCTCCTTTAATCTTCGCTCTTCACTTCTTCTCTCTGGTGGTCGGGCAACCCGTCCGTAGTGCAATAATGGAGGAGGCTGAAACATCGAAAACCCCACAAACACCCAGAAGATCCAAGCGCCATCAACCCACCGTTTTTTTCATTCCGTCTTCTCATTCACAACTGCGCGATGACAAATGGGCATCCCCCCCGCTCCATACTCGCGACACCCTTGTTGCAGACCTAGTTGATGACGAGGAATCAACAGAGGATACGTCAACAACATTCTACGTTCATTTTACACGTTCATTGCGCTCCTTTGATAAACTTGGAATGACAAATGTGGAGACATTTTCCATCGGAGATACTGTGCTTCTCTCGACGAACCTTAGGAGACCGAGTATAGGTGTCATAATTGCCCTATGGGAAATCTCTAGGCCGGTGACAGACTCGCAGATGCTTGCAAAGGTACATTGGTTCCTCCGGCCAACTGAACTTGCCCAATTGCGCGCGAAGAGGAGCCATCTGGAGGTGCGCCCTATCCACCCTTGACCGTAATCTCTGGTGCAAGAATGAATCACCCGGCTTTCTGTAGAACGAGATATACTTATCTCTCGACGCTACCTCTGTTGTTCGTCTCTCTGCCATCCTCTCTCACTGCATCGTTTCCTCCATCCCGACGGAGACTCTAAAACCGACCTCCTCACGATACAAGGCTCCCGCACCTGCTACGGAGAATACGTTCTTCTGCGCCAACGCGGTAGATTCTCTGCGTGGATTGTACTATAAACTTGACTGGCATATCTACCGAGAGCAGTCTCTTGCTAACGCTGAGGTAGAGGACAACAATGGGGTTCTGGTGCCCCATGGGCGGTCGCAGTGCAGCCGGTCGTCCAACGCCCTATAAAGAAGGTCGAAGGAAACGTCGGCGCCACCTATGGCATGGTCAGTGATGAGGAATACAGAGACAAGTCGGAGGCTGAGTCAGGTACTGTCGAGTCCACCACCATTTTTCGTTTCCGGACGACGACGACGACGAAGACGCCGATCTCGCCCAGGTACCTCGGACGCCATCCAAGAAACGCAAGCGAATTGCATCCTCTGCTGCTTCTACACCCACAACACCACGACGCAGGCGCACAGTAGTAGCCACAACGCTGGCTGCTCCTACACCTCACTCTAAACGGGCACTTCGCGCCCGCGCGCGACGACCCACTATCCGGGCTCCACCACCCGAAATGGCTGGTGCACTTTCTCTCGGTGATTTTCTGACGGAAACGGATCCGTGGTTGCGTGCGATGCACGCACTACATGTTGGCGCACGCCCTGAGGCGCTGCCTTGTCGTGCCGAGGAGTACGCACGAGTTATGCGAGCAGTGGAGGAGTTACTCGAGGAGGGTAGCGGTGGATGTATCTGTGCGTTGGTTTAACTGGGTCATCCCTCCTTTCCTAATATCGAAGAGAAAGATGAGGCGGTTGCTGATTGTTTGACTACAGATATTTCCGGGGTACCGGGAACAGGCAAAACTGCCACCGTGCACGCAGTGGTGAGGGAGTTAAAACGCATGGCGGAACAGAACGTATGTCTTTCGCTTGTGGTTCATTAGGAGAAGGAGGGGTTTGACTTGACAAGTTCTTCTGTTACTTTGGCTCGAGCAGGAAACGAACCCATTCACGTATGTTGAGATCAATGGCTTGCGGATACCTGAGCCAAACGCGGCTTATGGCCTGCTCTGGGAGGCGATCTCGGGACATGACGCGGTGACCGATGGTCACCTGCGTCTTAGCGCAAAGGCGGCCCTGAGTCACCTGTCCCGGCATTTCGGGTCATCACGGAGTGCGGGGCCAGGGGGTCATGCATGGTCAGTTTCTTTTTTTTTTTCACTACTATGGAACGAAGCAGTCGGCTCAAGATAGGTGCAGCGTTGTCCTAATGGATGAACTAGACCAATTAATGACGGCCAAGCAGGACGTGGTATATAATTTTTTTAACTGGCCAACGCTTGTTGGTGCAAAGCTAGTCGTACTCGCCGTGGCAAACACCATGGACCTTCCAGAGCGCGTCATGTCCGGCGTGTGCGTTCCCGACTCGGCAAGTTATTATCACCGCTTCCTTTCCCAAGAGTGTCCTCCTGATTGATTGAATTCCTTCGGGCAGGCATGATTCGAATCAACTTCCAACCCTATACGACGCCTCAACTCGAGCAGATTGTGCATGCTCGACTTGGGGGAAGTACAGAAGTTCTCTCAGTGGACGCGGTTAAGTTTGCGGCGATGAAGGTGTCGAGTATATCCGGTGATGCCCGGCGCGTGCTCGATATTTGCCGGTACGTCCTTTTAAGTTATTACTCGCCCCCCCCTCGAATTGAGAGCGGCATAGGCGAACTGTGGAACTCGTACAAGGCGATAGGCGCACGGCGAGAACCGATGACGTTAAAGATGTCATTCGTGACTTGCAAAACTCTCCGACGGCCGCGTTCCTGCGCTCGCTCTCGCTACATGAGCGAATTATGCTCGCCGCACTACTTAAATGCGTGCGTCGTGTAGGGGTCGAGGAGATTCCTTGGGTGGACGTGCAGCACCAGCATCACTTGTTCGCGGGTATATTTGCGGATAGCGCCCCGGCACCGCGAGAGCTTGAGGGCGTGCTCGACGCGTTGCTTGCCGCGCGCGTTGTGTTATCCGAAGCGCGAGGGGCGCGACGTATAGTCCTTAATTTGGAACAGGCAGAAGTGGAGCGCGTGCTTGGGGAGGTGGGCGGGCAGCCATGGCGAAATGTACTCGCGGCAGCGGCGGCGTAAAGGCTTTGCTCGTATCTGGTGGTTGTTTTTCACACACTTTGCCTATGGTAAAGTCCTTATTCATTCGGAATATTCCCCCCCCCCCTCCCCCTCTCGCCGTTATGCTCGGACACTTACAAAGATACGCGATCGTTTAAGTGTGCATGCAACCTGTTAGTTACACGCCGCTCAAGGTGTAGACTGGGGTCCCTCCTCCACCCCCCCTGCCATTGTGACTTGTGACTGAAGAAGGATCCAAGAGAAGTCGCGTGTTGGCGCATTATCGTGTACGTATGTACGTACTACCCAGACCTGATGTTTATCCATTGTGTCGGCGAACGACAGGATCCGACTATCTCGAAACCCTCAAATGCGCGAACGAGGGTGAAAGGCGTGGCACTCGTGCGGCTCCATAACGTAACGATGAACGAACGATGAAATTTCCACTCTTTTTAATCCTTCTAAATCAATACTAAATAGCCCGATTGCCAATTCAGTCAGTCAACGCCTGTGTCGTGCGTGCATTCAACTTGGGTTGGGTGAGAGCGTTTCAGTTGGGGTTCTGCGTCTGCATTGGCTCTGTTCTGTTCTTCTGTGTGCACATCTTCTTCTACACCCAAAGGCGGGATTTCCGGCCTCCACGGAAGTCGATCAGTATTATGGTAGTTCCAATGATCCTTCCTCTTTTCGCACCAATGCTGGTTCACGTTCACCCCTACACCTGCCTGAACCTGCACCTGCCCATTCCCATTGGTATTGGTAGGGTCCGATCGTTGGATGTGTGTGTGTGTGTGTGTATGTGTGTGTATGTGTGTGTACGTACGTACCACCAGCCCCGTCCTTCCCGAATTTGTTACGCCCTTAATTGCCGCGAACGAACGGGAGCTGGGTAAGAAGAGTCAGAGAGTCAGAGTCAAAAGTCGAAAGTCGAATTATGTAATGTGATTTCAATTTCATCTTCAAAAACGGGGCCCACCCCCCTCCCCGATCTTATCAGCAGTAGCAGCAGTCGGGGGCAAAGTAGCGAATCGGATCCTATTCAGGTTAGGTTAATTAATTTAATTGCTTTCAAGTGCGGCGTGCTTGCTTTCCCCCCCTCCCTCTCCCTCTCCCTCCCCATGTTGGTTAAGTTAGCAAGCCAGCGCGGGCTCGTTGATTCCATACAGACGTCATCGTTTATTTAGCGTAGCTCGCCTCGCCATCACCATCAAAAGAAAAAAAACGGACTTATGCCAGTGGCCTTGTCGCACGCATCCATCAATTTTGGTTTTGGTTCCGGCCGTGGCATTGGCACGGCACGTATTTTCAAAAAAGATTGAAAGGTATAGTAATAATGGTAATGTACCGATTTTCGGTTAAATGTCAATCAGGTGTCATGAAAGTTGTGCCAGAACGGTCGATGATTGCGGAGCGCGATAAAGATTTCACAGCAAAGCAAATAAGTTGTGTTTGGCCCATACAGCGCTCGTCTGGGTGGGGTGTGGGATGGCGCAACCTCCAGCTTCACGGGACGGGACATTAATTTACGCCTCCCCTGCCCCTCTCACCTCTTCAGCCCGGGATTGGATTCTCATTGCTCACTCACAAAAGGAGAGGATGATACCATACTGATGTGCAAAAATTTGACTACCACTGTCACCATCATCACCACCCTTCTCCTCGATTGTTTAAGTCATGAGCGGTTACGACCATATTGATCAAACATGGAACAACGCGCACTTCCCTACTTCAAATGAGTCAAATAACACTGCCTTTATTGATCATGACCTTAGTAGTAGTGAGTTGAACTTTGCCGAAAAGAAGTGACGCTGGCTGATAATCATACATACCCGAAGCCTCGCATCTGTACTTTCCCCAACAACCTGGCGCACCCGTCGTCTTAACAACACCAACGACAAGCTACGCTCATGCTCACAGAAGCGTGGGCGCGGGAAACCCAGAAACATCACTCCACGCGCGTCGTAAGTGATTCACGTCAAGCGAACGTTCGAAGTCAAGTCACATTCGGTATCATTCCAGAGACGTGTCCTTCTTCTCCTCCAGCATCAGAGATATCCTCGATCATCACTCCCAATGCACCCTCCGTAGCATCGCCTTCGACACGGAGCGCGGCCTCCCGGTCCCATCGTCATCATCACCAACATAGTGGTCCTCATCGTCAACAGCTGACGACGACTCTCGCGGTTTCGCCGCCATTAAACATGTCGCATCCGATGGCAGAATTGCCGCGCTCTGGGCAAGAAGGTGGAGGGCTGGATAATCCAATGAGTTTGGTTGCACGCCACGCTAACGGGTGATTTAATGACTGTGACACCTCGTAGATCAATCCACTGCATCGGTACACGAACCATGGATTCCTGCAGCAGGTGCAAGAGATGGAAGGCCAGTCACGTTGTCACATCAACGACCGGCGCCGGTGGTGGACTACAACATGGCCCCACCCTCTCGGTCTCAGCCCGTCGAACAGCAGCAACGCCACAGTATGTCCTACTTTCGGAACTGAATACCTCACTCACACAAAAAAGATCTAGCATTAAAGACCTATAGTTCGCACAGACCACAAGCCCAACAAGAGGGCGTACGGCCACCTCCTCCAACTGCCAGTTCTCACGCAGCCCAGAAATGTATTATTCCAGATTGTCCATACAAGGCATATTACAACTATGCGGAACAAGAACAAACCGAATACTGCGGACAAGGTCATGAGTTGTGCGTTACTTACTTGACATGGCATGAGTGGGACCATGAGCTAACCTTGTATCCTGCAAGGCATGCGATAGATACAGGGTTGGTGAAGCCCTGCGTGATCTGTAAAGGGCGCCCGCGCCGCACAGGGGAGCGCGTGTGTGGTCGTGTTTGTAGGGAACGGGAACGGGAACGTAGTCATCCACGCCCACGCTCACACCCACATCCACACCCACACCCACATCCATCACATCAGTTAGGGTCTTACCATGGCGCCCCAGAGGCTTGACGTGTGAAGTAAATTTTCCTCTCTTCCTTTAATGTTTGATGCCTAGCCTGGGTGTAATTGGACTAGCAAGCCCTGCCAATCCACCTTAACGCGTTTGGGTCATTGTACGACCTTGCCTTAATATATCTATTTTGTACAAAATAATTGAAATGCTATTGTGTCTCGGCATCGAAAGAACAGGTCCCCCTTCAACGTTGGCTGGCTGGCATGAAACTTTCACAAGAGCTATTGGCAGACTTAAAGGTGCCATGGCACTTCTGGTCGAATGGCGTATTTCGTAAAGTGTTTGAATTCGGCTGAGGCGGCCGAATCTCCATAGCGCGCGCTGTCGTCGTCATTTCTTACCCGACCCGTTTTTATCGGTCTAGCCCTCTCTTGATACTTCTACTTGACTCGGAATGGGTTTGTCAAGCAAGGGATAACGGGGGTGCGTGTCCCGCGTGTGCCTCCGGTTGTTCATTTCCTTCCAGGGGCGCCAGGGGTGCGGTTACATTTGAACTTATATAAAAGTAAATCAAGCAAATCGACTGAGCTTCTTCGAGATCAATCCATCAGCAAATTCTGAAAAGCCCGTCTTGCTCACCTGACGTGAGTTGTGGGAGTCTGGTTAGGTCGCAAGACGGTTCGAGCGATTCGATCCCTTCCAACCCCTGGTTGCACTATCAGAGGTTCATAAAGGACTTTCCTGAGAGTATCACTCGCTGAGAATCCCCCCCCCCCCCTTCCATCCGTCTTGTTCACGAGGTAATCTACCATGAGCCATTACACGGACCCACACTATCAATCTGGTGCTGGTGCTTATTCGACATCCTTGTCGAACGCCTCTCAACAACAACAACAACAGCAACGACAACACCAACAACAACAACAACAACAACAACAACAACAACAACAACAACAACAATTCGACCCTCGGGCTCAAGTTCAGAACACACAAGATTACTATATGATGCAACAAGGTACGATCCATTCCTAATTTTGTAGAATCCATACACACGAACTGATGATATCTGGGGGGATTTTTTTTTTCTTCCAAAAAGGAGGATACTCACAGTTACAGTATTCCGGAACTCCGCAATCATCCCAGCCATCGGGACATCCGGGTAGTTATGCGATTTACGCCCAAGCGGATCCTTCATTTCCTGAACCAAATCCACACACCCAAAGCGCCCCCCTTAGTCAGCCAGCACATTACTCCACCCACCCACAACCAGAATTTAACTTGTCCACATACTCGGACCAGCAGCAACGCCATGACCCTTACGGCTACGCCCCAAGCATCTCAAGGGTGTCTTCTTCCTCCGCCGCCGCCGGTGGTGGTGGCAGCGGCGGCCACCAGATATACGCGACACGTGGTTCTATTTCTACCGGCGCCAGTTCGTATGCATCCCCCGAAGTTGAGTCGCAGTCTGGAAGAGGTCACTCCGTTTCGAGCCACCAGCCTCAGCATTGGCCTGCTGCCACGGACAGTAGTGGGGATTACCAAGATAGTTTCCGATCAAAGGGTCCTGGGGATCGCCCTGTAGCTGGTCACCGTGAAAGTAGTGCGTTTGACTTTGTCTCTCTTCCTCTCTCTCTCTCTCTCTCTGGACTGACTCCTTTGGTAGTGCATATTTGTAGGATGCCAGGTTGCAACAGACCTGTCTTTTTTGATAGGCGCGTCAACGAACGTAGAGAGTGGTGCAGCGATCAACACATGCAGTACGCAATCTCTTTTATTTATTTTTTTAGTCTGAGACATGACTTAACTTCCCATGACATTAGGACTGCGCTGAGACAAGGCTTGGAGAAGTCTTGCAAGCACTGTCGTGTCTGGCCTCGCCGGTATAGCTACAGGCTTTGTAGTGGGGATTCTTGCAAATACCCAGGTTACGCTTAGCCCAATTAGTTTAAATTGTTTTCCCCATTTTTTCATACGTTGGTGCTAGACCCGTGTTGTCATCCTGTGCCCAACCTAGTAGTTTGTATTGAGTTTTATCTATATATTTTTTTAAGAAAACAAAAAAAAGCAAATCAAATTGGTACACATACACATCGGGACATGTGATGTGGCTCGTTTGACTCTGCGATCAAATTGGTTTAAATTGGATTGGTTTAAACGGGGATTTTTTTTTGAAACACTAAGTCCTGTCTTCACTTTTCGTCGTTAGGATGGCTTGTATTTCCCGCTTCCACAAGGTTAAAGAACGCAAGAACGCTATAATCCCGGCGTTTGCCGTTTTTCAGTGCTGACCCGCGGCTGACCCCGTTGTCCCTCTCGCGCACGCAGATTTATTTCGCTTCGCCGACTTGTGTTGTCAATTTTCGAGCTTCAAGCAAGGACCCTGAGTTCTGGTGAATCTCTCACGACTCTAATCTCCTTTTATTCTGGCTTCGGGGTTGCGGACCCTTTGGGCGATATAGTTTTTTTTTTTCTTCTTCCAATTGAAGACCATGTGCTTTTCCTAGGATCCCGGTCCTTGGTTATAAGTTTGTTTTTACGTAGATGACCCAGGACCATACCAGCGTTTCCCCGGTATGTGAATCTCATGTCTCGATGGGCTGGTCTTGATTCCTATAAATCAGGTGGCGGATCTCAACCGGATAGAATAACTCGAAAACTCCGCGAATTTAAGACGACAATGCCGGTTTATTATTTTGTCTCGGTCCGAGTCATCATCTGAGAAGGAGAGGAGAGGATCAGTAGCAGGTAAACCTTTTATCACTCTACTCTTGAAGAATCCGTTCCCATAACGAAAACACTCAATCATAACTGGTATCACAAGCCGCGTATGACGACGACACAATAATCTTTGGCCTAGTACCCAAGTCGCTCTGTGTTGGTGGCGTAAAAATCATAAAATCTGATCATCCAAGCTGGTGAGAGGGGAAATTCACCCTTCCTGCCGAGCCTTCCTCCACTAGTTTTTGTAACACTCTTACCTCGTGTCTTTCCTTGTATTTTTGGTTCAACATCGATTTGGACAATGTTGGGCGTCTGTCTGATCTTGGCACACTACTACTTTTAGGCGGTGAGACAGGCGCCAGCTGGTATTCTTCTTTCGTGGACAGCTGATTGTGGACCGTTGCATCGAAGCTTGGCTTGTAACATCCAGCCTCCTTGCAACAACGTGTTGTTCGTACTTTCGGTTCGTACTTTCGGGTCCAATAGCGATTCTCTCCCCACTCAAGATTAGGGGGTCACAATGTCCACCCGGTTAGGTTTATGGTCGGGAGCAGTACTCCGTGGTTGACGGAGATATGGGTGGCCCTGATCACATCTCTCCTGATTCCTTGGACGGGTTGTTTTCTACTGATAGGAAGATTTACGCCAACAAAACGAGACCTGCATGTGATGATAAGCAGAATGCGTCTACTAATATGAAGCGCTTGTGATTCTGTGAGAGGACGCCCATTTCGTGTTTCTACCGCTTTAGTGCACTTCTGCAGTGGTCTTACATCTGACAATTCGCCTCAACGGGGAGCCATAAAACCCAGTATCTGAGAGTGTGTAAGGAACTAGCTGGCAACTCGGATAATCTAGTATGAGCAGAGACGGCGACAATCATTTCCAGGCCTATCAGCAGCAGTCAACCCCCACTTCGAATGGGGACGTCACTCGAATGCCCGAGCCTAGCTATGGTGCGCTTTTTTCTAAATGTCGTTTTCTCGAGTCTTGCTTACGGGTCATTCACAGATGCAACCAGAGTGAACACTTTGAAATTTGAACCAAGTAGACCAACTTCTTTTTGACTCGTACTGTTCCCACTTACCCCCCTCCCCTCCCCCCCCCCACAGCCATAGCGAACCAGCAACAACCTCCGACCTCCTTCCCCATCGCCCAAATACACCGCACGCACACTGAACCAGTCATGGAAATGCCTAATCCCTCCTACATGTCTTCTGTGTTAACAAACGCTCCGTCTTCCTCTCTCGTTCACCACTTACCAGCCCCAGCGGCGGCTTCAACTCCACTCTCGTCGCGGGTTCACATGCAGAATACCGAAAGAGTTTCCAAGTCGAAGAGCTCCGAAATGCGTCTCACGTGCAGGTTGTCGAACAGGATTATGGAAAGAATGTGCTCGTCGTTGGCGGCGACTATCCGGATGATCGCCCTAGCGCCCGCGAACAAGTAAGAGGGCTGAGTGAGAAAGGACCACCGAGCCATAACTCGCATGGAATCACGAGTGAGTGTCCAGCTTATTGAGTTCACTAAGCCAGCGAAGTGATTGCAATATCGTGCTCTATCTCAGGGGTACCGCAATGCAAGATGCAGGGTTGTAAGGAGGGCTCCTTGACTGGCCGTGGCTTGTGTCCCCGTCATCTGTGAGCGTATCTTAAAACCAAAGTTGTTGGTAAGGACGATCGCCCATTGACGGCCCTGCATTTTAGCCGACGAGATTCGACTGCACTGTGCGCATGGTGCCAGAGACATCCGCGACACGCCAATGCAAGTTTTTGCTCAGAAGCTTGCGAGAGACGGAGTCAACGTGGTGGTTGAGTGTTGAACGTACTACCAATGACTGTAGTTCTGATGGCTGGGCCACCCAACTTCTTTGTACATATCTTTTTAAAAAAAACAATAAATCAAAGGTTTGAGAAGAATAGAGCCAATAATTGCGCTCATAAAATGACAATGCGATTGTATTTTCAGCCACAACAGTATACAGTCGAGAGCGTCAAAATGTGGACCTCTACTCGACTATTCCCAACCCAAGTCGATCCCCGCCGCCCTTGGTACTCAAATTTTTGGGCCCCTTCATCCTCATTTTCTGACACAAGGTTCCATTTCCGAAGAGAATAACAATAGTCTGGGATTTGTTTA
Source organism: Multifurca ochricompacta (assembly GCA_022496185.1). Classification (NCBI taxonomy): domain Eukaryota; kingdom Fungi; phylum Basidiomycota; class Agaricomycetes; order Russulales; family Russulaceae; genus Multifurca; species Multifurca ochricompacta. The sequence continues at coordinate 176,209 of WTXG01000031.1, read as the reverse complement.
CCCATGTACTGCAAGCAAATAGCCATAGCAGTAACAAGAGTTGCTGTGGCTTAGGGTGATGGTGCGTCGCCCTCCTCCCCTCAGCTCTCCCAACATTCCCTCCCTTCGTCTGGTGGTGTATTTACGTCATTCTAACATAGTGAACTCTTCAATAAGCCCTAGGCCCCGAACGGTCGAATTTGGGAACATGAGTGAAGGAGGATTGACGACTTCCGCGTGTAGGCTGGCATCTTTCTCGTGAGAGTTGTTGTATCGTCCCCAGCCCGAACCATTTTTTCGAAATAATGCCAGGAAACGGTCCAGGCACATGAGCGCCATGTGTGTCCACAGGCGGCCTATGTGAAGTTAGGGTTTATCGATATGTTTCGCTTACGCTTGCTTAAACCCCACTACTTTGGCTACCAAAGTATAGACGCTTTGATATTCCTTCGAACTGCTTCCTTTCGTCCGATGTGATCTGATTATCGGAGAAATGAGCCGCCGGATAGATCGGGGCTCGTGGCCTCTCATGTTGCGCATCCCCTCCCCCCCCTCCCCGTGGCATCACCATCCTACACGTTCACCCTCCACCATCGTCACCTGCCGGCCATACTGCCAGGGGGTAGGGAAACGCGTGTGAAACCAAGAATCCTAAAGCACAAAGAAAGTCGCGTGTATGTCAAACATGCTCGAGGTAATTGATGCAGCGGTGATGTTCAGATTGCTTGATCAGGACGTTGGCTTCGAAACTTATCCAGCACGCCCCCCAACCCCCAACCGGAAGCTGGCGAGCGCAGCCTTTTTGAATCACTAATTTAAGCCTTCTTTGTCCCCTCCCCCATAGCTGTTTCCCCGGAAACTGCACCAAGCACAAGGATAACACTATTGAACATGAATCGGCAGGATATGTCTCAGTTTTCTGTCAGCTCAGACACACTTCACGGCCAACCATCCCGACAACGAGGTGGGGGCCACATGCCGTTACGCGCAGGGGGTTTATCGCTAATCGTGCCAACCAGTTCGCTCAGCGGTAAACGTTCCTCTTAATCCAGGGGTGCAGAACCAACCCTTGCACGGGGTGGTGGACCGAATCTATTACACGGGCCAATCCATGGCTCATTCGTCTTCGGGTTACTCTCATGACAGGACAACTATGACGGTCCCCCAGACCCAAAGAAGTAAAGTTTCGCATTTTGCGGAAGTGGTATCGGGTAGCTTACATCGCTTCGTCAGACCCCGCCCCGCCTCCGCTCACTACGAATCAAACCCAGAGTTTCCAATATGCTGGCGGGCTACCAGTCCAAAATCTGCAAACGCCACTTGTAAGCCAGGGTGTTGCCCTCCCGAATGCGTTTCCTACCCAAGTTCCGAGGGGTGAGTCCAACACTTTTCATGTCAATGTCTGGGGCTAACGGCGCACTTTTTTTTTAGTGACGCAACCTCCAAATCCGCCAGCGACCCATGCGAGTGAGTCCCTATGCTTTGAGTTGTAAGGGCTATCGAACCCCAATCTTCTCTTCAGCTTTACAAACGAACATTTCGTCTTTATCCAATGCATTTGTGCCAATGTCGAACACAACAAGCCGGCAGACAGGGGGAGGCAGCATACCACCAACTCATCATAAAGTCTCGTTGCAAGCCGTTGGCCCCCCCGCCGACAAGAACGCTGCGGGTGTGTCTTTTCGTTTTTATTATGTGCCTCTCATGCCAATGGCTTATCACGCTTCAAGTCCCTGCTCAATTAACACGTACCATCTCTCATTCCCTGAGTCAGCCCCACCAAGCCCCGCTGCCATCATCCCTGTGCAAATTGCCAGGGTGCAAGTACCCCGTAGTCTTTGACAACAACACGCGAGAACAACGAGACTATTGCCAGACTCACCTTAAGTATGCATTTCCTACCGTAATGTTCCATCCAATACCGCCCCCCCCTGACTATTCTTGTAGCACTGTTGTACCATCTGGATTCGCAGCCCCGTGCCAGCGGTGCAGGAAGATGCCCGCTTGTGCTAATTCAAAGTTCTGTAGCAGAACTTGTAGTAATGAAGATGCAGCGCAGCTGAAGGCTCAACACCAGCAGCTCGCTATGCCGCAGCCTCCTGTACCCTCGGCCGCCTCGCTCTGTGAGGAGTGTCGTTCCTCGCAAGCGAAACTGGGGAAAAGGTTATGCAGTAGTTGTGCTGAGAGAAACGCTCAGAAACGGCCTGAAAAAGCTGGTTGTTCCGTTCCGGAAGGGTTCTGGCCTTCATGCCAGGAGTGTCGCCGCCCTATGGAGAAGAAGCCAACAACCGTTTCTGCGAGGTATGTGAACGGGAAAATCGTCGCACGTCCTCTCGCCGCTAGCGCTCGGCATGAATGGGGTAACTAGTTGGATTCGTCCATGCTGCCCTGCCCTGAAAAGCAATGTTGAGTCGGTTGCGGCAACATCGCTTCTGGGGATTACTGGCACTGTGAAGCACCCCATCTTCGAGCGTATCCTATCCTCATAATTGCTATGCATTCTTGTTCGTCTGCTGTCAATAACCTCATTGTGTAAACATCCCTACTTTTCCGTTTTGAAACCTCTCCATGATGCCTTTTATTCATTATTCCGCTTTCGGATCTGGCATAAATGTCGAATCAAGTGTACATGACTATCGAGGCATAGGGAGCGAATCCCAATTGCTGCCAGGAGGAGCCTGAGCCCGATGGATTACGTCGCCTGTTGCCTACACGCGAAGTTCTGTCGAGTCGAGCGTCCTTATGCGAGCTAAGCAAAGCAGCCCAGAACCTTCAAGGTACCAGCAGGTACTGTTATGCTGTGTGACTCAATTAAACCTTATCTCGTCTTCACGATGCCAATGAGGTTTATTGAATTGAACACACGCAAGGGTGCCGAACTTAGAAATGCGTACCAGACTCCACTTTTAGTCTAGGAAATAAGGGTTAAGCCTTAGATGATTAAAATTCCCGGGATTCGTGCCGAAACGTTCTATTGGCGATAGATAAACCAAGAAGTCAGCTGAACGACCGCATGAGAGCTTTTTATTTTTTTGAATAATATAACTCGCGAACCCGGTCTCACACCAAGAAGAAGGTTTTTTTTCAAAAAAGATTGCCACCCCTCAATCAACTGACTTTTTCGGTAATATGGTCTTGCGGTTTTAGAGATATACAGACTTCCTTCCTACACGTGGCAGCCACATAAATAAACAGTCACCCTCGCAAATGCTGTTCAACATTGATTTCAGGGTGCGTAAAGGTCGAAGTTACGGGTGGCAAAAAGAGATGTTTTTTTTTTTTCGGAATAGCACAGCGCCCGCTGTCGTAGGTCTAGAGAAGAAAGAACATATAGCCACAGGGGCGTTCGACAAAACTGAGTAAGGCCTCTCGCGCAAACAATTCAAAAAAAGCATGAGGATATGAGCCTTTTAGCTGAACCACGAAGTGCAGAACGATGAGCGGATCCCCGCTATAATCTCATTTGACATGACTAGTCAAAAGAAGTCCTAGACTGTGTCACTGTGCTGCAAGTTGATCTTTTTTTTTGTTTTTTCTTATAGAAAAAATGGGGCTTCATGGTGAACAGTGAGTGGCTTACTCAGACGGGCGGCACCCAGGGGATTCGGGAACAGGCAGATCGGTATTAATGATGGATTTAGATAGGTTTTCATACATACGGAGCGGCAGCGGTAAGAAGAGAGAAACAGGACAAGACAAGACAATGATGCCACCTAGGGAAATAGGCACAAAGCGTCTGGGAAAGAGGTCAAAGTTAATCAATCAAAAAAGAATACTAGAAATTATTCCCTGAGCGCACCAAAAATTCTAGAAATAGACGTCATCGTTCGTGTTGGCGCCGAATAAACAAGTAGGCAAGTCTTCTGTTAATGAAGAGTGTCTCTGGTGCCTTGTGTTGGTGACCATCCGGCCATTCGCGACCTAAGCCAGAAGAGCTGTTGGCCTGATGACATTTTGGCGACAATGTTGGGAGAGCGAAATTTGTAGTTTCGTTGTGAATGTTTCAAAACAAGGTGTGAAACCCTACAAATTGATTGAGGCAACTTGTAACGATATCGATAATTCCCCTTCGGACCTCCATTAAATCAATCATCTCCTTACCTGACCAGCAGTTGCCACTCTTCAGACTCGTGAGTTAGTGTAGTGTCGGGCACAGCACATACCAGCATCTACGAGCGATTGTCTCTTCTAGTCTCCGTAGCTCAGGGTGCAAGCGATGGTGTACTACCCTCCCTTCTTCCTCTTTGAGCTGCTCCATCCCCTGTCGGTGTTTTATTTGAAGGCTCGACGATTCACTGTTATCGACGGACCGTGCTGTGAACGAAAACCGTTAACGTCTATCTCACAAAACACGTGAAGCTCGTGAAGAGATGTGAATTTATAGCATGAGGTGAGGAGTTGAGTGCACGCGGTATGATCGTTTACCTTGGCCTTAGTTGATTCATCATCCAGGGTGAATTTTCAGATGATCGTATTGTTATAATGTTCGCTCATTGCAGCGCTTCGCTGGGGTAGATCTGCGTGGGCCAACTTGGGTTCTCCATTCTTTGTTACTTACTGTATTTTTAGCTGCTGAGTACCCTGGGCTCTGTGCCCATTCATACAAGGGTCCCGGACCTTGGTTGCGGACTTCCTTTTTGTTGTTGTTATAGTTATAGATTAGTGCTGGCACACCTCAATGATGGAGGTGCTGCTGCTGCTGCTATTGCACTTTCCCCGTCCCCGTCGCGTCGTCCTCGTGAGTGTATTACGTGATATCGAACTGTTACAAACATGAACAAATAAGCCTAAAACGTCAACTGTTGTGATTCACGCGACTGACAACCGCGACAACGCGACTTTGATTTGCCGCTTTGTGGATTGTGGATTGTGGATTTGTGGATTTGTGGATTTTTTGGTCAAGTGTCCAGAGTATTAATTTTCAAAATGGATGACCTCGTGAGTTCAAACATTCCCTATCTATCACCTCTTTCCTCACATTCCTGATAACTACAATGGCAAAGAACTTTGGCCGACATCGTCAGTCCATTGCCGACATTGAACAAGAACTTGATGACATCTTCCGTGACCACCCTCAATTTTACACCAATGCGGCGGGAGTGACTTCCCTCCCCGCTCGGTGTCTGTCCGACGTTTTCGATACCTATCGAAAAGAATACGGCGTCGAACTTCTTACTCAAGACGAGATGGCCAGTTTTATGCAAATCGTGGACGCGTCGCCAGGCGTTGAGGCAACCCCTGATATCATTCTCCAACTCGTAGCAATGCGCACCTCATCTGGCCAACAAAATAACTCCGACGACCATTCACCGAATGCTGAAGAATGGAACCGCGGACGCGCCGACGAACGCGATTTTCATAGTGGACACTCGCGCTCTTCTAGTCATAGTTCCACCGGAACGTTCTATCGCTCTACACCAGGTAGTAGACCGCCCAGTCGGCCTCCAAGTCGTGGTGACGGCGGAATGCCACATACCCCTGGCATGAAAGACTCACCGTTTGACGCACAGAAACGTCAACGCAGTACTCCCCTGACGCCCGTCGCTCCATCGAGTTGGACGAGACGGCCTGCTGCGCCTGGCCGCCGAAAAAGCGATGCAAGTAACTATGGACGTGCTATGAGCGATTCAGAGGTCAGTCTATCCCGCGATTGTTCTTAGCCTTGCGTCATCTTGGTGTGTATATGACGGTTGCCCTTTTGGTTTGTTGTCACGCCTGCTCAATGCTTCTCCTGGAGCAATTGAACGATACACCTTCGGTTCGCCACAGTTGGCATTTTTCTTGCACTACTGTGCGGATCAATCAACCGAATAAGAAAACCCACCATGCTTGCTATCATCGGTTCCGAAACCTGTAGCAAGACACTAACTTTTGTGTATTTCCATCGCCTCCCCTTTCCTTCTTTCTATCATCCACGACCTGTTGTTTGCGTTTTACTTATCCCCCTTCGTAGTCCTCCACTGTGTTTAGTCGCTCGACTGGCAGTCGTTCACGTGCACCTTCCAATCCTACCACTCCCGGCCCTCAACAATCCCCTACAAGCTCGCAAGGCCAGCCAGTTCGCCTCCTCTCGGGGCTGTCGCCTCCCGCCCCCACTCACGGTCCCAGTCTAAATCAACATCCCCGTTCTCTCAATTCTCTCCTCCTCAACTCGACATCGCCAGTGCAATGTACGAGGCTTTCGAAGAAACCGTCACCAGACTTCCTATGCCGCGCCTTTCTTCAGACTCAGACTCGGAGGATTCCGAAGACGATTCGGGTCTCGGACGAGTGTTCGATCGCTCGACTGCATCTTCGACCGCCTCTATGGAAGCCTCAGAGCGTCTTGAAGCGTTGCAGCGGGTCAACGTGGACCTCGGCAAGAAGCTTGCCGAAGCGGAGCGCACGCTGCAACGGAAGCTAGCGGATCATGAAGTTGAACTAGAAGAGATGGAGGCGCGCCTCGAGGAGGCAAGAAGCGAGCTCAGCGCTGCCAAACGCGAGGAGAAGGAACTAAGGAACAAAGAACGTTTGAACCAGACCCAAATTACCGCCCTTGAGAGTGAGATTGCCAAGGTGCAGAAGACTCTCGACAGCTCACGTACGATGTACAACTCGTTGCAAAAACAGTATCAGGAACAATTGAGTATGTGTCACTTTGAACTTGCACTGCTTGGCATACTGATGTGGTAATCTTATGGCAGACGAGTCTGAAGACCTGCGCAACATGCTTCGCAGAAAGGATGAGGATATTAGGACTTTCCGTGAAAGTCTCTCCCTTCAACAGATGGAAACCGCCAAGTATCTCAAGGAGAATGAGGCGTACGAAGAACGTATTGTCTTACTCGAGCAAGATCTTGCTTTCGCGCAGCAAGCACAAGCGAGCCTGGACGAACAGAAACAGGAGAACCTTATGCTTAAGGAGACCATTGATCGCATGAGGTTTGATATGGACGAGTTGCGCGCAGCGCTCGCGACTAATGCCTCAGCTGTTGGAATGGAATGAGCAGCGCGCCGGGTAGCGTCAGTAGGAGTCTGGGTGCAGAGTTACTAAGCAAGATGAGAAATGGTGGATGGCTCGATGACGAGGACGAGGCTGACTCGGCGGCAACGCTGAAGGAACTCGGAATCGATAATACGGACGAGAATTCTGAGGACGAAGAAGACATTGTACAAACAATCATCACGCGAAAGAAGAAGGTAGGCAATCTACTATCATTCATATATTCTTGCTTTGACTGATCTTTTTGCACAGCGTGGCCTAAGTAAAGCCAATGATAAGATTGAATCATCCACACTGGAGGACAGCCGGGAGTATGTGGATGCGTACACACAATATGACTCTTTTCCGTTCATCAGGACATCAAGTAGCCAAACTGACCCCGCCCCGACGATTCTAACTGCCTCGTCAGCACTCAGACGGACACATCGTTAGCTTCCACGTCTACATCCACGCAGACTGAAGTTCCCATACCACGCGCCATAGTCGAAGCGGAGACTCAGACTGATGAAGTCCACATTTCCCGATCACCATCACCCCAAGAGGATGACGAAACGCTCGCCTCATCGTCTTCCACCGTCCTCCCTCCCACTCCGAAGGCTAAGCCCGTGCCACTTGACCTTCTCTCACACAACGCCCCAATAGACCTCCCTCCTTCATATAACCAGGTGACGTCCGAAACACCATTTCATGACCTTCTACATCTCCTCGAGAGTGAGGACTTATCCTTCTCACACATCTCCGATCCGCAAAAGCGACGCGACCTTCGTGTCGCGGTCGAGACACTGCAAAGTTGGCACGGTGGCCTGAAAGTACCTCTCCGTCCTCGCACAGGCGTATCAGCAGAGTTGCTTGAGGAATGGCGCGCACTTAAATCGGAGGTCGGAATCGGTTGCGGGGTGTTCGACCGTGTGCTCGAGGACGCCGCGGCGCCCAGCGTACCAACGAACCGCCGGCGGAAAAGCAGTCGGTTTTACAACATCTACAACACTTATGTTTACGGTGGTGAGGGTGTAGCCGGTAGGGTGCCATGGGGTGGGCTTGTTTCACACGCTCTATTGTGTGCCGGTGCGAGTGCAGTGGTTTTCTTCGCGATGAGTCCACTCCTTGCGCATCATTATGTCGTACCTGGTGGTCCAACGTACTATGACCGTGCGGCTTGGTCAAGCTTTAATTCGATGCATCCGAGTGGTGAGGGATTCTCAGGTGAAAATACTGCAGCGGTGTGGAATTTCTTGGGTAGGCTCGGAGGCGGGGCAGCCCGGATCGCGCGCGGATGGCCGACTTGAGGGTCTTCAATCATCCTTTCTTGCATTTACGTTCGACAGCGACAGCGGAACCAGAACCTTCAATCCAAGTCATGCTTGTTATTCTTGTTATCTCACACTGACCGAGCTGATTGATACCCATGCTCTCTTTTAATATCCTCATTTAACAGACGCTCTTTCCTTAGTTTTTTTTTATTGCTTTGCTCGCTCTCATCTAGGCGAGGTTGCCATGTCCACACTCTTTATCTGTCTACTGCACTGCACTCATCGAGATGCGATTCTATGTCCCTTTCCCTTTCCACCCACATGGTTCTCTTAGTATTTAGCATGAAACGGTGTCCTCTTCGCCTCTCTCTCATCGATCTTTCTCGCTATTTGTGTGACGATATTTATTTACGATACGACACTGTACCTGTTTACAAGTAATGTAAGGCAGCCACCTTAGGCCGATCGACCCCGAATTGTGGGGTGGGGGTGTGGTAACCCATTTTTCCTTGGGTTTTCAGATTTTGTGGTAATAACTCTCGTGACAGACTGAAGAGGATCCGATCGGCTATCATATCTGATATCTGATGACGGGGTGCTCTCGGTTAGGTTCTTCACCTTCTGGCCCAAGCACAAATTGGTCCTGGCCATCAATGAAGACCTCATCTTCAGTTTTAAATGGCACTGAGGGAAGAAACGGAAACGCGTCGACGATGTTGAATGTAACAGGTTCAGGCGCAAATGAGGTACGTTTACCACAAGTTGTGGGCTGGAGTGTAAGTTTCGTATGAGAGTCACTGAATATCTTTTGCTTATTTTTCCAGACCTCAGGAGGGATCGGCGTTCTCCCTCCCTCATACTACGAATTCTTTCTTTCGGAGGTCGCCAAAGCACGGAAACCCAGTCCTAGTTCGTGTTATACCCCCCCCCCCCCGTTTGGGGACATCTAATCTTATCCTTTTCCTATTCTTACCACCCCCCTCCGATTTGGTACCCTCTTATGCAGTCCGAGGGCTCCTTCCCCTCGAGCAAACCCCTGGCTTGATCTCTCTCCTCGCCGGGAAGCCCAATGCCGTGTTGTTCCCATTCACTAGCCTTCAATTCACTGCACCCGACCCGAATGGTTCCAATGGAGAAGTGATACATAAAATAGACGACGATATGCTCTCTACGGCCTTGCAATACGGGCCCACAAGTGGGATTCCACACATGGTAGAATGGTTGATGGATTTTCAAGAGCAGGAGCATGGGAGGAAGAAGAAGGGTGAAGGGTGGAGAGTCAGCGTCACCGCGGGATCACAAGATGGGATTTACAAGGTACGGTCCTCAGACGGCTAATGAAAGGGGTGCCGTTTACTCTTCTCTTCTCTATCTTTTTTTTTTCTCGCTGAGGTCGTTATATCAGGCCGTGCAAGCACTTTTGAATCCGGGAGATGCTGTCTTGATTGAAAAGCCTGTCTATGCGTAAGTGTATGAAACGCGCCTCTTGTCTTTCTTTCTTTTTTTGGATTCGACAGTCCTAAATGCGTGTCAGTGGCGTAATCCCCATGTTCGAAACGTTGGGTTGTGAAATGATAGGTAAAAAAGTTACCCCCCTCAGATACCATACTGAATCATCATTTTGGTACTAGAGGTCGAAACCGATCCTGATGGACTCAATTCACTATCTCTTCACCACATTCTGGAAAACTGGCCGTCTTCCAGACCAAAACCCAAACTTTTGTATACCGTACCCGTGCGCGTTGTTGTTTTTTTTTTGGAATCCTTTTTTGATTTATTCAAACGTCGCCGTAACAGTATGGTTGTAATCCGACAGGAGCAACGACGACGCTTGCGCGCCGGCATGAGGTTCTGGACCTTCTGAGGAAACACGACATCCTCATCCTCGAAGGTATGTCCCCATGCTCATACTTCTTGTCCATCTTTTTAAATCATACGTTGTGTACGTAAAGATGATCCATACTATTTTTTGTATTTTGGCACCCGCCCGCGCATCCCGTCCTATTTTATGCTCGAGGCCCAGACGGGGGATCGTAATGTTGGGCGCGTGTTAAGGTTTGATAGCTTCAGCAAAATCCTCTCTGCCGGTATCCGTGTCGGTTTTGTGACGGGACCTACGCCAATACTCGACGCAATGGATAGACATGTAAGTGTATTTTGGTAATTAGTTATCAGCCACGCCCCTCCCTTAACGGAGAATCGATCAACCCCCCCCCCCCCCCCCCACGTCCTCCTCCCCATAATCACCCCCACAGACTGCCACAGCAAATCTACAGCCATCCTCCTTCTCTCAAGCAGTAATCATTACCCTCCTGCGCGCATGGGGGCGCCAAGGCTTTCTTGCGCACGCCCACAAAGTCTCAAAATTCTATCGTGAAAAACGTGACGTGTTCGAGGCGGCCATGAGGCGGCATCTCCATGGACTCGCAGAGTGGAATACCCCAGAAGCTGGAATGTTTTTCTGGCAAGCCTTTTCTCTTCTCTTTGGGACTCGGGGTTCTCTCCCCCCCCCCCCCTTCCATACAACCCCCATGGCTGGCCGACTGACGAGTGAGAGCGAGCAGGTTCAGGCTTCTACTCGGCGAGGATGGGGACTCTGCGAATATCATTCGGACTAAAGCTTTCAAGAATGGTGTCCTCGCGCTGCCAGGGACCGTGTTCCTCCCAAATGGTGCGCCCACGGCATATGTACGCGCAGCCTTCAGTTTGTTAGAGGAAGAACAAGTAGATGAGGCGCTTCGCAGACTGAGTGTGGTCTTGTTGGAGGAGAGGCGATCGTCGGGGGGGCTCTCATCACGAGGGTAGATGAAGTCAATCTGTTATTAATTGCCCTGATTGACAACAATACTCTGATTCGATATTATAATGTGAAAAATGAACAGGACTTGCACAGCCGGGATAGCTCAGCTGGGAGAGCAACAGACTGAAGCTCAGTGGCATTCTGGAGGTCCCGTGTTCAATCCACGGTCCTGGCATTTTTTGTGACCACCGACCTCAATGGATCAACCGAAGTGCTCATTTCGTCGTGTTCGCGTGATCCACTTATAATATTTACTTTTATTGACCAAGATTGCATTGCAGGACACAGGACTTCAGCCACCCGCTGAAAAAGGACGCGGAATCATAAAGAGGTAGTGAATGCGTCAAGGGGCAACGCAAGACCCTTTTTGCAGGCATATAGACACACATGACTACCCATCTACTCCCGAGGACTGCCACGACCAACGCCAGCAAACTGCGGGCGAAACTCGCCCGGTGCACCATCCTTCTTGCTGGTGTCGTCCCGTCGACGGTAATCGTCGCGATCGCCACGATCGCCGCGAGGAGCACGATAGGTACCCTCACCACCACTACCACCCCCACCCCCACCTGGGCGTCCCTGGGCAGGGCGGGCACGGATGGGCTTGCGGTGGGTCTCAGGAACGACCTCTGCAGGAAGGTGAAGCCATTCGCGGAGGTACTCAACGCCTTCAGGCGTAAGGGTGTAGTAGTACCATTGCCATGAAAATTGAGTCTTGACGTAACCGCGGGAGGTGAGGGACTGAAGTGCTTTGATGACCTCGAGGTTTGGAACCTCGAGCTCCTCGTGCTTGGGAGCGTTGAAGTCCTTCTTCGCTACGAGGACGCCCTCTGTGTATGGGCAATAAAATGAGCTCTGAAGGATGAAAGGGTGGGTGGGACCGCGCACCCTTGAAGAGGTTTTGGTAGATAGTGCGCATGTTCTCCTTTGAAATAATCATATTGAGAGTGAGAAGGTTAGCTTGAATAGTTGTGAAAAATTAGATAGACATAATTGCAAGGTGTAGATACGCACTGGAGCTACTGTCGCACTGAGCCCTATTAGATATAAGAGATAGGTTAGCTCATTGTCATCTGCAGAGCGATGCGTGCATCCAGCCCCTCCCCATGATATTCAATGCACCCGAACGAGATAAAAAAGCAAAGATGACCACGTCGAACTGTAAATTGATACTCACAATAAGTTGGGGTGTCTGTAGCCTTGAGGGACAGAGCGTTTCGTTTGTGTTGTTTGTATAGTTTGGTGTGTGTGGCTCGAGCGGAGTTCCCGGTTGATGTCCCAAAACAGGAACAGGATGAAACCACTAACCGAACCCGAACCGAACTGAGAACTGAATCAATTTCTTGGTTGGTTGTTGGACTTGTTGCCCGCTTTGCCGCCTGCCGTCTGCTTGCCTGTTGCGTTGCTTGCCCGTCGAGTTGACTTCTTATCCGTGCACAGTGCGCATTACCGCCGACACTTCTATACACCCGTGTCTGGTTTCAATCTTATACCCATGAGTCGCTATAATACCTCTTCAAAGTCCCCAGGGCCATTAAAGTCTCGTTTGCCCGTTTCGAGTTCGAGCACGCGTCTCGCGACTTCTCGGTCAACTACCCATCTTCCTGACCCTACTCCGTCCCTCACCACTTCCCCTTCCACTCCTCGGGTACCGAAATCCCCTGCAATCAGACCTCGCACCATCTCCACCAATGCCAAACCGTCATCGTCATCCTCCTTTCTAACACCTTCTTCTGAGAGACCACGAACTAAATCCCCAACCAAACCACCTACCCGCCTTCGCCCAAACGAGCCGGAGCAAGCCACTCCCTCAAAGGCACCTCCAATGAGCATGAAGGAAGCCATTGCTCTCAAGCGTGCAGAGGCGAAAAAGGCGATGACAGTGCAGAAAGCCACCACTGCGCGCGATCGTTTAAATGGCTACGACGGTGTCGACGATGCTTCTCCGGCCGCTGGGGGTACCCCTGCGACCGAGGGTGACGATCTCGGCAGGCCGTCTATACGTGATACTATTGAGCGGGCGCGGAGCTCAGGTGTGCTTTGTGTGAATTTTATCGCTCACGTATCACTCTGCTAACCCTCTAAGGCCCGTTCGCAAGGTTCACTCAACATCGCTTCACGCGATCTTCCCTGTCTCCCTTCTGCTTTATTTGAAATACATCTTTCAGTAACGCCAGAGAAACTTCTTAGCGTACCAGATGAGCCTCCTTTGCCTGAGAAACCCGGAAGGAAAGCCAGTTCCAAGCCAACATCATGGTATGACCAGCAAGATTTGACTTTCCTACGAGCGCGAAATAATCAAATCGTCGAAATTCAGCCTGAGATTTCTTTGTTTGGTTCGCTTAAGGCCATTGACGTACGTGTATCACTCTTATTCAGCAGCGTGACTGAGGGGGACATCTACAGCTTCAAAATAACCGTCTCACGTCACTTCCCGACAGCTTCGCCGATCTCACCTCCCTGGTTAACCTTGACCTTTCTCATAACGCTCTTACCTCTCTCCCAGCTCACTTCTTTTCGCTTCCTGCCCTCTCCACTCTTGACCTCTCACATAATTCCTTATCCGCATTGCCTTTCAACATGCCTTTTGATCCCGCCACGAAAGTACCAGCGTCGAGTCGGCGCTCCAGCGATTTCTTCTCTGCTCCAGAAATCACGAGAGCGACACGTCCACTTCCGCGCCTTTCTTCCTTGGACGCATCGCACAATAAGATTGTTTCCTCTGCTATTCATCATGATGAGCTCCCACAGGATCTCAAGACATTCATCCTCACATATAACCCTCTAGGCGATGCTGCGACACTCGTGACTTCGTTAAGCATTCTCCCTCAGCTCGTCGAACTTCGCATGTCGAAGTGTGACATCGATGACGCCTCCTTCTCCGGCTCTCTTGTCTCTACGATCAATGCCCATTCCTTTCCCAAACTGGCTATCCTCGATCTGGAAGAAACGCGCGTTACTCAAGCGGCCGTATCGAGCGCCTTCTCTGCCCTCGTTCAGACCATCGATTTTGAAGCACCAATAAATGACGCTCGAGCAGTGCCAGCAGGTACCCTTGCCGTGGCCGTAGGCAAACGAATTGTGCGCGAGGTGTGGGAGATCGAGGCAGATCGTCATGTTCAGCGCCTCCGTGAGAAGCGAAGCACCGCGAATCTTAACGCCGCATCCGCCTCAGTGCCATCCCAATCGCCGCTTCGGCCCGTGGTGAAGGAACAATGGGAGATCGACGCAGAAGAGGGACTGTTCTCCGAGGGTGCGCGCCGTCGCGCACGGGCAGAGGCCGTACAGCGCGCTATCGAGGAGCCAGGAGCTGGGTTACCTACCATAGTCACGCCAGACACGCCACCTGTGCTGGACCGCTTCTGGGATTCTCGCACGCTTACACTCACGCTACCTCCTTCCGCTGGTCGATCCATGCGCCATGGTGCTGATACTACCACGGACGAGATTCTCCCGCGTGCAACACTTCCACTTGTGCTGATCGTGACTCAACCCTTCGCTGACACATTGCGCGTGCTTGAGCTCCGTGGGCGGCGTGTGGAGCCAGCCTTCGTCTTGCCATCACAAACAGTAGACCGTTGTTACCACGGCTGGAGACGCTCAATCTCGAGGGCTGTGCGCTAGACGATTTTATCCCCGGTGCTGGACCAAATGAGGGTGGCACGTTAGGCGTGCTCGCACAGCTGTTTCCTAGCTTGCGTAACCTTGAACTCGCTTATAACAACTTAACAGGGGCAAAGATGGCGCGTGTAGCGCTTGAACAGCTTTTGTTTGTTGGTGATGATGGCCGGCGCGCCGGACTACGACGTCTGGGACTTTGCGGTAACAAGATTGAAGTACTCGACGGACTACGTGAACTCGCGCAAGCGGTATTTGGTGCTGATGCCGATGCAGGTGATGGAGGAGGAAGCGGAGAACTCCGTAGGCGTTGGACGCTGGAGGAGTTGGACATACGTGAGAATTCAATCGCGGTGCTTCCTGGTGAGCTTGGGTTACTACCGCTTGACCAACTCCTTGTGGATGGCAATCTGTGAGTCCCTCTCCTCCTTGTAGTTGGCCCTGAAATTTTTCGCCTCCCTTACTTTTGGCTGATGCTGCGAAGGTTCCGTGTTCCTCCGCGGCGTGTGTGGGAACGGGAAGGGACAAAGGGTTTGTTGGTGTGGCTTAAGGGGCGCTTGGGGCTGTGAAGAGCTGAGCTTTGTGATGGTTTGGTGTGTGCTAGTACTACTAGCTACGCATCGTGGTGAAGGATGAACATTGCCATAATAAAGTTTTGTTTCTCCGTATGGGGGGGAGAGGGGCTTTATGAAGATTGTTTTAAATTTATTTACTGCAAAGAGGATTGCCAAGATGTTGCTTGTTGCTTGTATACGTATACGAGAGACGCAACGCAATGCAAGTGGTACAAAGCTCTCAATCAAACTGGTCACTTTGGGGAGGTAACACAGTGGCAGTTGTTGATGCTTCCTGGCCCGCATTTGTCATGTCACGTGTCACGTTCACAATTCCCCGTAGAACCATTAGCCCTCTCGTTCTGCCAGCTACTACCGCAAAGCCGAAACATGCAATCCAAATCATTCTCACTCAGGGAGAAAATCCGCAGGATGTTTAATGCATCATCTACGGACAGTCAACCGGACTGTAAGTCTCTCCCTCCCTCGTTATGTACGCACGCGATGGCTCATCAATCTGTCCTATGCAGCTGCTCTCCTCAACTCCTCATCGGAGCCGATCAGTAGAGCTCCTGATGTTGTGATGAGCACGATCGAGACTTCTCTTGTAGCCTTGAAGGAGGCAAGCTCCCTGATGGTAAAGATACCATACATTTCTCCGGTTGCCGGCCTCCTACTTCAAGTCCTCACCATGCGAGATGTGAGCGGCTGGCTATCATCCCGTTGAAAGTCTTTGTGCTTATTTCTTTCTTTCTTTCGATAGGAAGTAAAGCAGCATAAGAAAGAGTGGGATCTTGTGATGCGCAAACTTGGCAGGGTTGCCAGTCTTGTTGTGAATGTTGGGGAGTCGTGCCAGAAACATAACCTTGATGAAAACTATCTCCCTCCCGGTCTTCGCACAATATTGTTAACCCTTCAGACGTACGTGATATACTCATAATATTTTATCACTGACTCGTTGTATACAAGTGAGTTGGGCGGGATCGAACGCGCGCTTAAGCAAAACGTGGAAGTGGGAGGTATTAGGAGGGTTCTTCTACGCAAGGATTTGCTACAAACAGTCAAACAATATGATGGCGAGCTTTCAAATGTGCTTCAAACTTTCCAGGTCAGTCCTAGAATCCTCATCATCCCTATGACTTACCTACCTAATCCTCTCCAGGCCGAGTTGGTTTTGGATGTACGTTTTGCGCAACTTGTTAATGAGCGCAAGGTATGTGCGCTACTAATTACAAGTAGTAATAATCTTACAAATTTGATAGCTCGCCGTTGTTGGTCCATCTGGTCCATCTAATATCACCACGTAGGCGTCTCTTCTTGATACTCGTGCTCGTTCTGTGTGCTTATGCACTGACAATCAACCAGGTCCATACCCCAGGAGCCTCGTTCACCTCAAATATTCTTTGGGCGCGATACTGAGCTTGAAATTATCCTTCACATGATTTCTACAGGCGTCGGGTCTCGTCCTGCCCGTATCGCCATCCTAGGACCTGGTGGTTATGGCAAAACTGCCCTTGCAAATGCGGTACTCACTCATTCCCGTATTCAAGAGCACTTTGGGAGTGCTCGATATTTTGTTGCCTGTGAATCAATCTTCTCGTCTGGTGCTCTCTTGGTTGAACTTGCAAAAACAATTGGTGTCTTGGATGAGGGCTCAGATGCTTCCTGGTCTCGTATCCATGCCAAGTTGAATCTGGAGAATACCATCCTTTGTCTTGATAACTTTGAGTCACCCTGGGATCAGGCCGCTGATGTGAAATATTCTGTTGAGGAGTTATTATCCAGGATCACAGAGCTCCATCATGTCACTGTGCTTATCACAATGCGGGGTACTGTGCAGCCAGCCCAGACACTCTGGACACATCCTTTCCTACCACCATTAACAACCCTCACTCATGATGCTGCAAGAGGAATATGGGAACAGATCACAGGCAAATATGATGATGCTGCTGGGGAACTTGTGAAAGCTGTGGATTACATTCCACTTGCTATTAACCTGTTGGCTCATCTTGCTCAAACAATGCCACCTGCTTTGCTTTTGAGGGAGTGGCACAAAAAGCAGACAGGGCTTATTCAAACAGGCCAGACACACAGACTATTTAATCTTGAATACTCTATACAACTGTCTATTGATAGTGGCAGGATGAGAGCCAACCCATCTGCCAAGGGTCTCCTACAAATTCTTAGTGCCTTGCCAGATGGAATTCACACAGAACAGCTGGGGAGATTTGAAGAGATTGTTGTTGACATGGATATTCTGTCAAACCTGCATGTCCTGCAGCAGTGCAGCCTTGTGAATGTAATTGGAGAGAGATATCAAACTCATCCAATCATTCGTCGCTTCTGTAATCAACAGAGCTCTATATCTCCAAAATATAAAGAATCTCTTCAGGACTACTATATCAACCTGGCATCTTCTGAGCCATCTACAGCACAGCCTAAGAAGCATGCTGAGATGGTGCTAGAAGTAAATAACACAAAGGCCATGCTAATGGATCTTCTAAAGTCAAACTATGAGAATATTTCAAAACTAGTTGATGCCATCATCACATTCACACTTTTTCATGCTGGCATAGGAGACTTTTCAGACAAGTTGATCAGCCAAGCTGTTGAATCCTTGCAACAGGAGAAGAGTGTCACATCAATGCTAATAAGATGTCTCAAGACATGGGGAAGAGTGTACTATTTTGCTAGTAACTTTGAAAATGCAAAACATAAAGCACAAGAAGCAGAAAGGCTGTGTTCATCTGGCTCACACAATCATAGTTCCCTACATGCAGGAATTTTAACTGATCTAAGTGAACTTTATCGGCTACAAGGTTCACTAAATGAGGCAGAGGCTTCATACCAAAAGGCTTTGGAACTTCACAAAGTTACCAATGATGTCCTAGGTCAAGGGGGAGATCATTTGGGACTTGGAGACATATATTTAAGGCTGAACAGGCTGGATGAGGCTGAGGCCTCATTTACAAATGCCTTGAAATATCACAGGATGGTCAATTCTTCCCTGGGTGAAGGGCATGATCACAGAGGACTTGGGAATGTATATTCAAGGTTGAACAGAACGGGTGAGGCTGAAGCCTCATTTAAAAATGCCTTGAAATTTCACAAGATTGCAAATAATACTCTTGGTGAAGGAAATGACTATGAGAGACTTGGAGACACCTATTTAAGGTCAAACCGGCTGAGTGAGGCTGAAGCCTCATACAAAAGTGCCTTGGAACTTCACAAGATTGCCAATAATGTCCTGGGTCAGGGGAATGACCACTCTGGACTTGGAGACACATTTCTAAAGCTGAACAGGCTTAATGAGGCTGAGTCCTCCTATCAAAGTGCCTTAGAATTTCACACAATTGCCAACAATGCATTAGGCCAAGGCAAGGATCACAGAGGACTTGGAGACATAAATTTAAAGCTGGGAAGGCTAAATGAGGCTGAAGCTTCATATAAATGTGCCTTGGAAATGCACAAGATTTCTAATGATCTTCTAAGCCAAGGGACTGATTTACATGGCCTAGGGAAAGTACATATGGAAAAGTCACAACTAGAAGGTGCCAAAAGCATGTTTGAGAAGGCACTTGTCATGCACAAGAAGGCACAAGCCCCAATATGGCAGTCATTGGATCAAAAGTATTTGAATGAAGTTCTCTCTAAGATGGGCCAGGCAAGTCAAAAATGACAACTTTGCTAGAGACCCAGCTGTGAGTGGTTTTTACATTCTTATTTTACAGTAGCTAATGTAGGCAAATTCAAGGTGTGGGTTGCAAACTGTGTTCTTGTTTTATGGTAGGAGTAGAAGCAATAGCTGTCTGTGTTCATACATGATTTGTATTACAGGCTATGCTTGCTTTTGTTTGCCTTTCTTAAGTCCTCTTCCCCTTCATTTCCTCTTCCTACTGATCTGATTAGTGATGTGCCTGGCCCGGCTCAAAGCCGGAAGCCGGGCCTGTTTGGGCCGGGCCAAGCCAGGCCGTTGTGACGGCCCAGCAAGGGCTTTGGCCCGGCTCAGAGAAACTAAAAGCCAAAGCCGCCGGCTCAGGCCGCGGCTTTCAACAGCACATACAAATGCATTAGCAATTGTCAAAATCAGTAGAAATCTTATCACAAAGTGGTTGATTTGGGTCATGTGATCATGTTTATCATGGCATTTCAAACTTTTTCTTCGATATAGCTTTGCAATACGTAACACACCAAGTCAGATTTGGATTAGCTGAACTATAACTACTAGTTATATGTCATAAAATTTTCTCTGCCAAAAGCCACGGCTTGGGCCAAGCCGGGCCAGGGCCAAGCTGTCTGTGGCGGCTTTGGCTCGGCCCAGACTTCAGGAAAGCCGGAGCCGCCTCAGGCCGAGCCAAAGCCGCGGCTTTTGGGCCAAGCCGGGCCGGAACATCACTAGATCTGATGAATGCAGCCTGAGGTTAGATACTGTACAGTGGGTCAAAAAACCATCCCAATGTTTGCACCATTTCTAGTATTCACTCTATAGCACCTCAGCAATTAGGAATCTGGTTATGGTGTGGCTGTATATCTGAAATTCCTGCTTCCTGGCTACCATGTGCAATTTAGATCAAATCAATTGGCCATTATATAAGCATTTTATGATCAAATCAAATCAATCAATCATCAGGATGGTTTTTGGACCTGCATTTCAAATCCACTATCTGCCCAATTACTACTTTATTTCACCCCTTTTTGCCTTGGTAACTGCTTGAATCCTTTTAGTCATCCCTTCTATAACCTTTTGCCATCATTCTGGTGCATTTTTATTCCACTCCACCACCCTCTCCCACAATTCAGGTACTCCCTGTCATGAACTGACACCCTAGAGACCTCCTGACCCCCTAGAAATCTCTGGATGCTCCCAGAAACCCTGCAGAACCCTCAGAAACAAAGATAATCCTAGATTAAGACCAGAAAGAGGCCAGTCTGGACCAGGGCCGGACTCCTGCCAAATTGGAGACATGTGGGAAGAGTACTAACAGGCCCCCACAATGCCTAAACAGCAGTCCACAAACTGTGGACTGCAGACTGCAGATTTCTAAGCCCAAAAGTGGGGCTATTCTCATTGGTGGATAGTGGGGAGTTAAAGCAAAGTTAACCTCCCCTAAAGTGGTGCACAGACCAAAGTCCCAGTTGTAATTATGTATATAAACCCTTTTGGAATAGAATGGACAGCTCCAGACTGTCCACTTGTGATCTGGTTCCTGATTACCTTGGAGATTAGCCCCACCTTGTGGAAGGCTTCTCACCCCTCACCTTTGAGCTGTTTGCTTCATCTCCCTGCACTTTCACCCTCACTCTCATCCCTTGCCCCACTTCCAAATCATCCCCTTCGCATACAACCCACTGTCCAGGCAGTCAACAGTGAGTTGTAACAATTTATGCCTTAATGTAAATTGGTTTTGTGATGCCATACAATGTGCTCAAATCACACCTGCTTAATTCTCTGGTCACTACTTGAGGAAAATAACTTGTATCCAAAGATTCAATTGTTGATTGACTTGCATTACATTCTACAGACTCCCATTATGCTATTGTGACTCTTATTATTGTACAACTTCTCATTTCTCCATCATTTTCACTTGTATACAAGTGTGACTTCATAATTTTTTAAAAGGACTCCTATTGAACTTAGAGGTTTTTATACAATTTATGCTACACTTCTAAAACCCTCTTGTGCATTCCCACTTGTCTTATTTTGCATCTATAATCTCATCATTTTGGTCTGCCAGAGTCCAGATGGAGGTATGTGTTGAACAAACATGCTGCTGGTTACTGACTGTAATTAGTAGCAGTGAGGCTAGAAAGACAAGTATACTTCAGAGGTTGAAGAAACTCTGACATGAAAGAGATGAAACAGACACCCTTATATACCCCAAGGGATGGTCTGTGCACACTGGGAATAAGTCCACAAGTGCCAGACAATAAGCAAGAGGGATAAAGGCCATTGGCCAAAGGAGAATCACATGCTATACTGTGCATTACTAAGTCCATCACTAATCAGCTGAGTAAGGTGAGAAAGAATGTAATAAAGATAACATAAAAAGTCCGATACTCCGGAATCTAATCTAATCTAATCTACAGCTGAAGCGAACCTTAGATGCCTGAAGCATCTCCAGACATGTCCTGTGTCAACAGTATGCTCACATGTACTGGGATAGCAGTCCAACATAATTGTGATTGCATATAGATAGATAGATAGCATAATTGATGAGATCAAAAATGCATCATTAATTAGATATTGAGTATATACATCTCAGATTGATTATGTGATCAAATCACATTCATAAACAAGTGAGATAATGCTAATTTAGTAGCAATATAATACATCTAAATTGTATATAAAACCACTGTATAGCTGCTATAGATAAAGCAGTTGCTATTGCATTACTGCAAGCATCTAAGTCTATAAGCTAACAAGGTGAGATTAGTGTTTAAAAGTCTGGTCCATTGGACTGAAAAAAGACGGCAAACCAGACTGGACTGGACTGATGGCAACCAGACCACCAGTTGCAGTTGCCCCAATTTTTCACACATGCAGTCTGCAGTCCATCAACAATGATAGACTGCCTAAAAACCGGACTAGACCGGTCTTTTTGGAGCCTTAAAGATAAGATAAGATAGAGCATTCTAATATAGATAACTACCATTGAAAACTGCACAGAATGCAGATAGTGATGGATGCATAAGGCTTAAGGCAATCAGAGACACTCAGAATTGTGCATAGAGCAAGTATATTACTATTACTACTATCCTACAAAGTTTCAGATCAGATCATGCATCTGATCTGAAGCGAGACAAGAATCAGTTACAGTGACTCAAAAATGTGATTCAATGTTTGGCACTTTCTGGTTATTTGTAAATTAATAACAAAGCTAGGCCAAACAGAGCCACGTGTTTGGTGTAGGCCTGGCAGATGTACATAATAGCTTTATACCAAAAAAGGAATGATGTAATTATGAGTGGTATTCATGGAGATATAGGCAATTTAATCTGATGCATCATTGAATCACCTTTTTGGGTCACTGTAACTGATTCTTGTCTCACTTCAGATCAGATGCATGATCTGATCTGAAACTTTGTAGGATAGTAGTAATAGTAATATACTTGCTCTATGCACAATTCTGAGTGTCTCTGATTGCCTTAAGCCTTATGCATCCATCACTATCTGCATTCTGTGCAGTGTTTAATGGTAGTTATCTATATTAGAATGCTCTGTCTTTATCTAATCTAATCTTTCCTTGTAATAACCAGTCCATGATATATGACCAATATTCCTACAGTTTAGTTTATGTGGTTAACTTTAGCACATCTCTTGTCTTGAAAGTGTCTGGGAACTGACCTCTGACCAGTTCTGTAATGCCTGGTGTGGGTGTTCAGCACGACATGTGACTAAGTTGTGTAGTGGAACTATGAGGTCTGTGTACTCTGTGTTACGAGTGTATGGAGGCGAGTGATGAGTCAATACCAAGGAGCTAATCCCTTAGTACTGTTGAGTGGAGAAGTGCCAGAAGCGCTGAGATGATTCAGAAGTCAGGTCTTAGAGTAGTGATGTGCCTGGCCTGGCTCAAAGCCGGAAGCCGGGCCAAGCCAGGCCATTGTGACAGCCCAGCAAGGGCTTTGGCCCGGCTCAGAGAAACTAAAAGCCAAAGCTGCCGGCTCAGGCCGCGGCTTTCAACAGTACATACAAGTGCAATAGCAATCGTCAAAATCAGTAGAAATCTGATCACAAAGTGGTTGATTTGGGTCACATGATCATGTTTATCGTGGCATTTCAAACTTTTTCTTCGATATAGCTTTGCAATACGTAACACACTAAGTCAGATTTGGATTAGCTGAACTATAACTACTGGTTATATGTCATAAAATTCTCTCTGCCAAAAGCCGCGGCTTGGGCCAAGCCAGGCCAGGGCCAAGCCATCTGTGGCGGCTTTGGCTTGGCCCAGACTTCAGGAAAGCTGGAGCCGCCTCAGGCCAAGCCAAAGCCGTGGCTTTTGGGCCAAGCCAGGCCAGAACATCACTATCTTAGAGATCACCCAGAAGGTAATGCACCAAGTTGATTAAGAAGTCGAGTCTAAGGCATACAGGGCTATCTAAGTGGGCCTTATATACGTAACAGAGGTCAGAGTCTAAATTGGAGTAGAGTACTCAGTGTATCAACAAAGTCATAATATAGCTAAAAGGGGAAATGGGGCCAGAGTGGGTCAGATGAGAATATACCAAGATGTATTTGGTATAGTTGCAATTCTGGTGGGAAAATACGTAAGAGTCCTTGTGTAATGTATGAGTCACTGATAAGCAAAGAAGACAAGTCATAGATAAGAAACAAACAGATGCAAAGGAAGGCAAAAGCATAATCAACAAAGGCCAAGCAGGGTCAAACAACTGGTCACGTGAAGGAAAAAGGAACAAGACAACACAGCAGGGTTCGTAACAAGTTTGGACTGGTTCAGACCAGTTCTGAACTGGTTGCATGAAAACTGGTTGCAACCAGTTGTTGGACTGAAACTGGACTGGTATGGACTGGTCCTAAGCAGTCCAGTCTGCAGTTGCAGTATATTTGAGTTACTATAGACCAGTTGCCAGTCCAGTCCACATGAAATATATTGAAAAAACCAGACTGGACTGGACTTTTAAACACTAGGTGAGATAGATAATAGTATTATTGTTGACACAGGACGTGTCTGGAGATGCTTCAGGCATCTAAAGGTCGCTTCAGCTGTAGATTAGATTAGATTAGATTCCGGAGTATCGGACTTTTTATGTTATCTTTATTACATTCTTTCTCACCTTACTCAGCTGATTAGTGATGGACTTGGTAGTGATTGGCAGGGGTAACCCTGGGGTATCCTTGTTGGTACCCATACCTGTACCTGTACCCATCACTATGGGTATGGGTAACCCACAGGTTACCTGTGGGTCACCCATGAAAATGCATGCAAGTTCTTTACTTGCATCACGCATTTCGGACATCCAGCCCAGGACATCCCGGTCAAGGAGATACACACTTGGACACAACATGTTCATTTATGGCTACTCAAGATCCCTCAAATATTGTTGGTTTATGTTCAAAAGATTAAAAGGATCCTTTATTTACATTATTATTTTATTATTCTGGTTTCATTTCATACAAGTGTGACTGTCCTTGTGCATTTAAGTCAACCTTCCTTAATAGGAAGGAGGTCAGACCACCATGCAATGCAATGTAGTTGCTGCCCCATGCAGCTTGTAGATACACACAGGCCTTTTTTCAGTAAACTAATTTGATAATTATATTATATTATAGTCTAAAGTAGTCTAGAGAGTATTTTAGATAGTGCCAGACTGGCAGAATTGGTTGCACGTTGATAAAACAGGTGCATCATGATTTTCAAGAAGTGGATCACTGATAACACTTTTATTTTACATCACACCATTAATCTGCTTTGATATTTCATATGATAATACTAGAACATATTTAAAGATACCCTATAGCATACATCAGATGAGATCTTTTATTTTTGTGGCTGCAGATGTGTTTTATCTTAGAATTTCTACTGATCTTGTCAATGCATAATTGGCACCTATACCTGCCAAACCTGCCATGCAGGTATGGGTTTCCACAGGTTGGGAGCTGTATACCCATACCCATACCTGGCAAAACCTGTGGTGCTTACCCATGCAGGTATGAAAACCCTTGACAATCACTAGGACTTAGTAATGCGCAGTATAGCATGTGATTCTCCTTTGGCCAATGGCCTTTGTCCCTCACTGTTTATTGTCCAGCACTTGTGGACTTATTCCCAGTGTGCACAGACCATCCCTTGGGATATATAAGGGTGTCTGTTTTGTCTAGAGATCAGCAAGGGTTTTCATACCCATGTGGGTAAGTGCTGTGGGTTTTGATGGGTACAGGTACAGGTATACAACTCCCAACCCACCAGAAACCCATACCCATGCAGTGGGTTTGGCAGGTATAAGTGGCCATCAGTCATTGACAAGATCAGCAGAAATTTAATGATAAAATACATTTGTAGCAAACAAATGACTACATTTTATTTGATGTATGCTACAGGGGTTTTGTAAATATGTTCTAGTGTTATCCTATGAAATATCAAAGCAGATCAATGGTGCAATGTAAAATAAAAGTGTTATCAGTGATCCACTCTCTTGAAAATCCTGATGCAACTGTTTTATTAACACACGATCAATTCTGCCAGTCTGGCACTATCTAAAATACTCTCTAGACTACTTTAGACTATTCTATAATCTAATTATCAAATTATTTTACTGAAACAAGGCCCATGTGTATCTACAAGCTGCATAGGGCAGTGACTACATTGGACCAGCATATTGGTCTGATCTCCTTCCTATTAAGGAAGGTTGACTTAACAATTGCGGCTGCGATTTTCCATTGGTCTGACATGATTATGATCACACATAGATAACACAACAGAAATGCATTCACAAATTAATTAGATACATAGAATATACATCTAAGATCTGACATATGATCAAATCACATCATTAAACAAGATAACAAGATAATGTGTTCGTTTAATCTAGTAGCTGATATAGTACATAGAATGTATATAAACACTGTATAACTACTGTAATAAAGTAGTTGCTATTGCTCTATTGAAAGCATTTAAGCCTTGCAGCTAACAAGGTGAGATAAGATAGTAGTAAAGTAGTATCTAAAGTACAAGCCTGCGCCATGCCTGTTCCACAAAATGAAATAAAATAAGAATGTAAATAAAGAATCAAATTAATCTTCTGAACATAAATCAGCAATTATTGAGGGATCCTGAGTAGCCACAAATGAACGCGTTGTATCCAAGTGTGTATCTCCCAGACTGGGATGGTCTGGGCCAATTGTCTGAAATGTGTGATGCAACCAAAGAACTTGCACGTGTTTCATTTTATGGGTAACCTGGGTATCAAAACAAATATCCAGGGGTTACCCCTGCCAATCACTATGCATTTGTCAATTATTTTTGCATTCTGTGTGGTTATCTGACAGGCTTTTCATTCAATGTTCTATTACATCCTATCTAATCATCTCTGTATATTGGGGTGGATTTTAGTTGTGCTTGTATAAAATTGAGACCAGAATAATAAAATAAAAATGGAATAATGAATTATCTTAATCTTCTGAGCATAAAACAAGAGTCATTGAGGGATCTTAAGCAGCCATAAATGAACACATTGTGTATCTCCTTGGTCCGGGATGGCCTGGGCCTAGGGCATAGCACAAGTCCGGGTAACTTGCGAGTTTTTTGAGTAGAGCCGTGGGAAAACTCGCGGGTATTGATACTCGCGGATCCGGGTGATCCGTGGGAACATACTCGTGCGGATCCGGGTATTGATTTTGGCACCCCGGGTACCCGGGCGGGTACTTGTGGAATACCCGCACAGATATTATTATTTATTAAATTATTTTTGCCACACTTAATCCCAGTTTTAATTATCCTCTATTTCTATTATAACCCTCTTTTATTTTGTCATAAGTAAATCTTACGGTGCCATCGCCGCGTGCACACCTCCCCTGGCCTGCCCACCCGAAGCTGGCGCCTGGGTAGACCATGACCTTGACCCCCCTCATCCCTATGGTCCCTCCCTCTCATGTGACCCATTCACACCGCTCTTCATACTTTTCCTTCTTACCTCCCATCTGACCTTCCTCCAAAGGCCCCACTTCCATCCACGCTACTTTCCGAAAAACTGACAAAGGAAGATAAACCGTGGCTCAACCAATGACCAGATAGGCGCACCCGTGCCAGCCGTTGGGTCACCTTCTTCATGCCCTTCCTTGGTGCCTGTGGTGCTGGTGTGCTGTGCTGGACCGGGTATCAAAGCGCGTGAGACACAATGATAGACCTCAATCGACTGTGCAGTGTTATGGAGGATACTTTTGACAACTTGGACGTCGACAACGGCGGCACCTGGACGCGAGACGTGGAGATGAGTGGCTTTGGGTATGTACTCACCTTTCTAAAGGCTTTCAATATCACAGGACTAACATTTGTCATTCACCTCGCAGGCGTGGTGCCCCTTTCACTCGAAGGACTGAACTGGCTGACCTCCTGCCGCTCCCACGTGCCTCCACTGTGCTTATCCACAACACAGTGGCCCTCTCCAAGGTGGGCCGATGCGATAGCAAGGTGGTTGGTGCATCTGCCTCCACCATCATGGACTCCCGGGGAAATAAACGATGGAATGGTGCTGTGGAGCAGGGTGACATGGGCCGATGTCGAGATATTTGGGTTGGCGCGCACCATGCGCTGGATGTGACTTCTTTCGTGCGCTCTCTATTTCTTCTCACATTTACCTTACTGCCTTCTCCTCTTCTGTGCTAGCTCGCCTCCACTCGCGTGATCACAAACAATTCATGGGTGACTTTGTATCATTCCAATGCTCCCTTACTAAATTTCTTGCTTCCTTTCCAGACACCTGACTCACGTTCATGTGGGTCCCGGGGATGACGACCTACCAGGCGATCGCGATCGCTTCCAAGTCCGCAAACCACGCCCGCGTGTCGACCCCCTTGGGTGCGCTTGACGAGTGACTCTCCTCACTCAAGTGGCGCTCCCTCTCGCCCTTGCGCATATGACAATTGGCGCGAAGAATGGCTGCGTGACCGCGCTTGTGCCACTCCCACTGCCGATCACCCCTCCGGGCGCGATTACAAAGCCCATACACTCTCCATCACCCGCCCCCCCGATGGTTCTAACCACCCACTCTGGTCTGCTGCAACTAATCCCTGGCCCACTCCTTTCAACTGACATACTACCTCGACAGCCATGCGCCTTGCTACCGGGCACGCCTTCATGGCCGACTACACCAAACGCTTCCACCCCACACTTCCTGCCTCAGCTCACACCTGGCCCCAGGTCTTCAACCACAAACACCACGTCGAATCCCTTCTGGGGTTCCTGCAAGACACGTGGGCTTTTTCAAGCCCATTTCCTCCCTGCGACTGCGGGAACCGGATTAGGTCGCGTCGGTCCAATGGGTTGATGGGTTGTTTTTCCCTCAGAAATTTTACACTATGGCTCTCATGTCGACTCCTTTGTCCTCACAATAGTTACATTATCCTCACAGTAGTTACATTGTCCCTAGATATAGCTGTGCAATTTAAATACCACCCTGAAAATGTGTACTGAAAATCAATAAAAAAAGATCATAAGTGAATCTGCGTGCGTGAAAGACTGACAATGCTGCCTTCATGCGGATGCAAAAATCAAAAATGATAACTAATAAAAGATAAATGAGCTGCCTAGTTTAGTAGCGAGTGCTGTGTGATGTAGTACATCAACTAAATAAGGTAAAAGATAAGACAAGTAATGCTCATTCCAGTTTAGTTGGTCAAAATAGAGTAACAAGGGAATGTAGAGAACATTTGTGTGGATTGTCGTTAGCACGCTCGGGGCAGTAGTGCCAGTGCCACTCCCGTTGATCCGCTGATCCGGTGGCTTTCGGTCGGTCGATTTACACCCTGCTCATCGATCTTGTGGTACACTCCTTCATAAAAATAATATAGACTCTGACATTAATTTGACTTAAGTGCCGGACAGCCTCTGATATGGTACAAATGCGATTGATGCATAGCACAAGCAATTTACTTAGCATCTTTTAGACTGCATGCATTCCGGGCCGCTTGCCTGTTCATTACTTTACATCCGGTTTCATCCTTATTGCTCGGTTTCATCCACTTTTGTCTCGCTTGCGCAGCTTCGCTCTTCAAAACACATTAGCACACATTCTACTAGGCCTCTCTAAGTATATAAAGGTACATCATACAACGCTTGTAGTAGGACCAACCAGCAGAAGCATAATCAAAGCGCCGTTCTCTCTCTTTGTCTTATCTTGAGTACTAAGCGATTTCTCTACAACAACAAGCCCAAGGTCAAACAGAACCAGCAGCAGCAAGTCAGAAAAAGTCTTCAATACATTATCTCTTGTCTCTTGTGGAGCCGCCTCTTGCTTCTTTGGACGAACACAATCTCACAGTCATACGCCATGGTTCACTCTCGATGCAAGCGCCAAAGGTTATGGGTGGCTTCCTCTGAAGGTGGAGACTCAGGTGCAGAACAACCCGGTACATCTGCTGCACCATCTTCGCGTGCATCTTCACCACCAGCACTGACCAAACACGAGAAATTCAACAAACGATACAAGGCGGATGAGAGATCTGACAAGAAGTGCTCAGTAAGTGTTGTACATTTATCTTATGTGAGTTGAGATTTATGTCCGAACAGAAGCACAGATGGTGATGTGGACCTCTAGAGTCTACGAGCATTTCTCTGCGCCGAAGATTGTTTCCAAAGGCGGCGTCGTGCGGTATGCATTTCATTGTCGCAAGTAAGTCTACATCACGATTTAAAGCCTGATGCACTAATTATACTAATCATTCAGTCACCCTTTAATATACATCTCCCGAGCTCGACATGATGAAAGTACTAGCAATCTGGTGCGGCATGTGGACCGATGCGATCCGAAAAATACAGCACAGAGTCAAGCATTCTCTGCATTTGCTCAAGGATCAAAGTACAATCCTGCTACACATCGAATGAAAGTGGCGCTTTGGGTCGTGCGCCATAATCGGCCGTTTTCAATCATTGAGGATCAAGACCTTTTAGAGATCTTTTATGACCTTAATAACAAGTGCGTCACCCCTTCCGCGAGCAGTGTATCCCGCGATGTTAGGGAGATTTTCCGAATGAGCAAGATAAAGGTGATGGAGATGCTACAGGTAAGGTTTACAACGCTTTCAGTGTCTTGCCATCTAACTTTACCTTTCTCTCAGGCTTATGAAGGAATGCTACACATCGGTATAGATGGCTGGACAACGCCTCAAGTTATTTCATTCATTGGCACTACTATCCATTGGGTTCGGGAGGGCAAGATGACGTCGATGATACTGGATTTCATCAAGTAAGTTAATCACTGGTTGTCATATAAATAATATAGTTGCTAATCATTATACAGAGCACCAAAAGCCCATACTGGTGTTTATCTCGCTGCACGCGTCTCAGAATGCCTGCATGAATATGGAATCCACAATAAGGTATGTTTCAAGTTATATACTGTGAAAACAGAGGCATTTATCTACTGTACTAGGTACTGGCCATTGTCTGTGATAATGCATCAAATAACGATACAATGGTGGACGAGCTTCAAGACTTGGTTCCAAGCTTCAAGGGTCAGACGATGCGCGTGTGGTGCTTTGCGCACATCCTCAACTTGGTCGTGAAGGTGCGACGCAACTCGTTATTCTTTCTGTCTTGTGTTAATGAGTTCGATTGGGTTGTT
Organism: Multifurca ochricompacta; assembly: GCA_022496185.1. Taxonomy (NCBI): domain Eukaryota; kingdom Fungi; phylum Basidiomycota; class Agaricomycetes; order Russulales; family Russulaceae; genus Multifurca; species Multifurca ochricompacta. Next base: position 145,729 of record WTXG01000031.1, on the reverse strand, counting down.
TACAGGCCATCCTCTCACAGTTCAGCCAGCAGACCAAGCCATTGGAGGATGAGCACGACGAGGGGCATGACGCCAACCTCTTCAAAGACATAGATGTCAATGACGTCATTGAGGAGGACAATCTGGACAACGAAGATATAGATTTTCAACTGGACAACGACGAAGTGGACCCCGCGGTCAAGGCAAGCGATGAGGCCATGATCCAGGAAGCCGTAGAGGATGTTGGTTATAGTGGCAGGATCCCAACGCTTTCTTGCGCGGAGGTCAATTTAGGATGCTTCTCAGTCTTCAAGGTCAGTGACATCATTAATCAGAACTGTCAGATTATTTACATCGCTTTTTACATAGCTTCGGCGGCTTGCAACAAAGATAGTCCACAGCCCAACCATCAAGGCAGATCTCGAAGAATGCTGTTTGCGAAGCCAAATCAGACCGAAAGTTATGGTACAAGATGTAGCTACTCGATGGAACAGCACATCAGAACTCATCGGCCGCGCGCTTCAACTTCGGCCAGCGCTTCAACTGCTCGTTGTAATGCGCGAGCACAACAAAGTACGTGGCGTCCGCTTGAAGAGGTTTCAGTTGTCAGAGGCAGAGTGGAAGATACTCGAGCAGCTGCACCCTCTCTTAGATCTGTTCATCAATGCGACAAAGAAGATTTCTCAAAACAAAACCCCTCTTATACATGATGTCATCCCAATTGTTGACATTCTAACTACTGCAATGGATGACTTCATTGATAATAAGTCACTCCACCTAACTGTCCAGGGAGCCGCGCTTCGAGGGTCACTGCTAATGAGTAAGTATTATGTGCTTACTGACGATTCCTTGGTATTTCGCGTTGCTATGAGTAAGTCAAGATTTGCTTTCTTATTTTTCTTATCTAATCATCTTAGTTCTTCACCCTCGACACAAGACTTCATACTTCATCAAGGCAGGATGGAAACATGAGTGGATCAAGGCCGCAGAGGACCTCGCGCGACAGGAATGGCAAGCATACAAGCCAGAAGTGCTATCTATGACATCTATGACATCAACAGCAGCATCAAGCGTCACATCAAAGGTAAGATTTCAAATATATGTCAAGGAGTAATTGGCAATTGCTCACTCTGCGTTTAATTAGGAACTGACTAGCCTTTCGGCAAAATATTTTGGCGCACTGCATGACAAGTTTACACCTGTCGACGCCCTGGATGAATGGCTGTCTAATGTGCCCACTGTCACCAACACTGATCCAATCACATACTGGACAGCAATGAAGGCAACAGGCCATCCACTTGCACAAATGGCTATCAACTTCCTTTCCATTCCAGGTGGGTTATTAATCACTACTTTCATTTTTGTGGTGCTGAATATACATGGCAGCAACCTCAACTGATGTTGAACGCGCATTTTCAAAAGGTGGTTTAACAGTCTCAAAAATGTGACATTCTCTCTTGGATGAGTCTATGCGAGCAGCTACAGTACTTGGGTCATGGTGTGATATTCCTGATCTTATTCCTTACAATGATATAATAGCTGCTTTTAAGGATAAAGGGAAGCGGACAGGGAAGGCAAAGGCTATAATAGATATTATTGATGACAGTGATTCTACCTAGTTACAGAATATTGTAAAGTTTATATAGTCGCACTTGAATGTAACGCAAGAGTGTTGGATGGCACCTGAGAAGGATCACCCACAGAATTTTGATAAGACACTTTTTAGCTGAGGAAAGCCTCGGCAACTGCATGAAATAGATTCGAAGGAAGACGTACCCATGTGATGGCCATTCCCATCCTCCAAAGTGTTGGCGTTGACCCTGCACTTGAGCCCGTGACGTTCTCGCTCATTGACGTTGCTTGTTGACCGACAGATGAAAGAAAGACGTCGTTAGTGATAGGAAGGGTGGGCAGCTGTGTGAAACGGGGACGTACCTAAGTGATGGCCATTCCCATCCTCCAAAGCGTTGGCATTGACCCTGCACTTGAGCCCGTGACGTTCTTGCTCATTGATGTTGCTTGTTGACCGACAGACAAAAGAAAGACGTCGTTAGTGATAGGACGGGTGGGGCAGCTGTGTGAAACGGGGACGTACCTAAGTGATGGCCATTCCCATCCTCCAAAGCGTTGGCGTTGACCCTGCACCTGAACTCATGACATTCTCGCTCATTGATGTTGCTTGTTGACTGACAAACGAAAGAAAGATGTCGTTAGTGAGTGATAGGAAGGGTGGGGCGGCTGTGTGAAACGAAGACGTACCTAAGTGATGGCCATTCCCATCCTCCAAAGTGTTGTTGTTAACCTTGTGCTTGAGCTGCTTGAGCTTATGATGTTCTTGCTCATTGATGTTGTTTGTTGAATGACAACGAGAGGTAGAGAGGAGTTCGTCGGTGATAGGAGGGCCGGGGCAGCTGTGTGAAAGGGATGCAAACGAAGATGTACCTGTATGAGGCCATTCCCATCCTCCAAAGCATCCTTAACCCTGCACTTGAGTTTGTGACATTCTTGCTCATTGATGTTGTTTGTTGACTGATGGAAAGAGAAACGAGGTCGTTGGTGATAGGAGGGCCGGGGCAGCTGTTATAACTCAATAGCAGGGGAGGGACCAGAGCCAATAAACTGTCTTTGAAGGATCACCATTGTCATGGACATTCTATAGGCATTACTAGGAGAGATATCTGGGTTGAACTGCCTCTGAAGAAGAGCCAGAAAGTCATCGTCTGCTATCTGAGAGAAAGTGGAGGCCCAGAGTGGAAAAAAGGAGTAAGAGAGTACGAGTAAACCCGCGAGTACTCGGATCCGCACGAGTATAGGACTCGCGGCTCCGGGTGATCCGTGGGAACATACTCGCGCAGATCCGAGTATGACATTTTCTTATCTAAATACCCGCGAGTTCGGATCCGGGTTACTCGCGAGTGCACTCGTGCTAGGCCCTACCTGGGCCAGATATCCAAAATGCATGATGCAAGTAAAGAACTTGCACACATTTAACACAGGCAACCTGCAGGTGACCTGCAGGTAACCCACAGGTTACCCATACCTGTAGCGACAGGTACGGGTACAGGTACGGGTACCAATGAAGATACAGTGCCTCACAAAACTGAGTCAATGTTTTGCACTTTTGCACTGTTTGTTGAATATCACATCAGCCAAAACAAATATAAACAAAGTCTTGGTAGATCATAAAAGGTACAAGATAAGGGTTATGTAATGCAACAATAATTATGTAAGTCTGATCAAAACCTGTGGAGCTATGCCCATTTCAAATTGGGGACTCATTGACTCAGTTTTGTGAGGGGGTATCAGAAATATCAGAATCTGATGCTCCACCAAATGTACAGCAACCAATCCTTAATATATGGTTACCATAGTTATCTTAATATTGATGGGACCTGGAATAGAGCTATTTAACCATGGTTTACATTCCCAGAATATTATAATTTCCCAATGCACCCCACCTCCTCTGCTCAGAAAGAAAACATGCTCTCTCTGGCCTCTGAAGGTCATTCCACTCACACTATTGCCTCCAGACTCAGCCTCAGCCAGTCCACAGTCTCTAGGACACTCAGAACTCTCCATACCAACCATCAGTCACCTCATTTTGGTCATCCTTCCAAGCTCTCTGCTACCTCTGAACATGCTATCATGATACAAATCACCACAGGAAAGGTTGGCAATGCTGTCCAGGCCACAAAGCACATCAATTCCATCATCCCCAACCATGTCTCTTCACAAACTGTGCACTGGGTTCTTAAACAACATTCAATCAAGGCTGTAACAAAGAAGAAAATGTCAAACAATCATGCTGCTGGTTATACTGACTGTGGTTAGTAGCAGTAAGGCTAAAAGACAAGTTATACTTCAGAGGAAGAAGAACTCTTTAATATTACACTACTGACCTAAAAGACAAGTTATCTACACAGAGAATGTTAGTCAAAGGAAAAGTAGAAGTAAACTAAAGACGACTTACACTTAAGAGGAAGAAGAACTCTGAAGTGTAGAGGACAAAACAGACACCCTTATATACCCATAGGGGCCAGGGGAAATGGTCTGTGTGCACTGGGAGTAAGTCCACAAGTGCCGGACAATAAAAAGTGAGGGATAAAGGCCATTGGCCAGAGAGATATCACATGCTTACTGCGCATTACTAAGTCCATCACTAATCAGCTGAGTAAGGTGAGAAAGAAATGTAATAAAGATAACATAAAAAGTCCGATACTCCGAAATCTAATCTAATCTAATCTACAGCTGAAGCGACCCTTAGATGCCTGAAGCATCTCCAGACATGTCCTGTGTCAACAGAAAAGGCCACTACTCTCTGCAGTACATTGCAAGAAGCACTTAGCCCTTGCTTTGAAGTACCAAAACTGGACTATGGAGGACTGGAAGAGGGTCATTCAGTCAGATGAGACCAAAATCAACAGGTTTGGGTCAGATGCCAGTCCTCCATAGTCCAGTTTTGGTACTTCAAAGCAAGGGCTAAGTGCTTCTTGCAATGTACTGCAGAGAGTAGTGGCCTTTTCTTCTTTGTTACAGCCTTGATTGAATGTTGTTTAAGAACCCAGTGCACAGTTTGTGAAGAGACATGGTTGGGGATGATGGAATTGATGTGCTTTGTGGCCTGGACAGCATTGCCAACCTTTCCTGTGGTGATTTGTATCATGATAGCATGTTCAGAGGTAGCAGAGAGCTTGGAAGGATGACCAAAATGAGGTGACTGATGGTTGGTATGGAGAGTTCTGAGTGTCCTAGAGACTGTGGACTGGCTGAGGCTGAGTCTGGAGGCAATAGTGTGAGTGGAATGACCTTCAGAGGCCAGAGAGAGCATGTTTTCTTTCTGAGCAGAGGAGGTGGGGTGCATTGGGAAATTATAATATTCTGGGAATGTAAACCATGGTTAAATAGCTCTATTCCAGGTCCCATCAATATTAAGATAACTATGGTAACCATATATTAAGGATTGGTTGCTGTACATTTGGTGGAGCATCAGATTCTGATATTTCTGATACCCCCTCACAAAACTGAGTCAATGAGTCCCCAATTTGAAATGGGCATAGCTCCACAGGTTTTGATCAGACTTACATAATTATTGTTGCATTACATAACCCTTATCTTGTACCTTTTATGATCTACCAAGACTTTGTTTATATTTGTTTTGGCTGATGTGATATTCAACAAACAGTGCAAAAGTGCAAAACATTGACTCAGTTTTGTGAGGCACTGTACCTGGGGGTTACCCCTGCTATTCACTAGTTTTGTCTCTTTCACTTCAGAGTTCTTCTAACCTCTGAAGTGTAAGTTCCTTTTACTATACTTCTCTTTTACCTTTGACTAACTGTCTTGTGTAGACTACTTGTCTTTTAGGTCAGTAGTATAGTTGTATAGAGTTCTTCTTGTGAAACAGGCATGAGGCGCAGCATACTGACTGTGAAGGTTAGCGGGTTAGGCTAGACAAAGAAAGTTACTTCAGAGGTTAGAAGAACTCTATATTACTATACTACTGACCTAGACAAAGAAAGTTCTATGTAAAGAACGTTAGTCTAATAGTTAAGTAGATAGTATAGAAGGCACTTACACTTCAGAGGTTAGAAGAACTCTGAAGTGGAAGAGACGAAACAGACACCCTTATATACTAATCAAGGGGTGGTCTGTGCACTGGGAATAGGTCCACAAGTGCCGGACAAAGTCCAAACAATAAACATGAGGGAGAAAGGCCATTGGCCAGTACAGAAATCACATGTTACTTGGTGTATCAGTCAGCTACTGCGGAATGTGAGAAAGAAAGTAATAATGATAATGTAAATAGTCCGAAACTCCGGTGTCTAATCTAATCTACAAAGTAGCTAATCTAATCACCTGATGCCTGAAGCATCACTGAACATCTCCTGTGTTCAACACTTCTAACCTCTGAAGTACTACTTGTCTTTTAGCCTAACCCACTACTAACCACAGTCAGTATAACCAGCAGCATGATTGTTTGACAATTATAGCATCTAGGTACAAGCCTGCACCATGCCTGTTTCCATACCCTTTTGGGGCATGTTTTGATATTGCTTCTCTGATGTCTCTTTTGTGATAATGTATCTACAATTACATTTATTGAGGGAGTTCATGTTCCAGTATGCCCTGTTTACACTACTTGTGCTCATGGAAGCAAAGACAACACTTGTAATGAACACAGCCTGAGGTTAGATAATCCAAACTACCTAGAATGGTAGTTATAATTCAGTTGTGTTGGTCAGAACTATATATTAATTAGTCTTTACCTAGAATGGTAGTTATAACTGTTGAACACAGGATGTGTTCAGTGATGCTTCAGGCATCAGGTGATTAGATTAGCTACTTAGTGGACTAGATTAGATATTGGAGTTTCAGACTTTTACTATATCTTTATTACCTTTTTTCTCACATTCTGCAGTAGCTGACTGATGCACCTTAGTAATGATGTACAAGCATGTGATACCTTACTGGCCAATGGCCTTATTCCCTCTTGTTTATTGTTTGGACTTTGTCTGGCACTTGTGGACTTATTCCCAGTGCACAGACCATCCCTTGAAGAGTATATAAGGGTGTCTGTTTCGTCTCCTACACTTCAGAGTTCTTCTAACATCTGAAGTAACTTTCTTTGTCTAGCCTAACCCGCTAACAGCTTTACAGTCAGTATGCTGCACACCATGCCTGCTTCACAGGTTATGGGCCCTGAGCAAGCATAACTGATTTCTTTCTTTTCTCAATCAGTCCAAACATCTTTCTTCAAGCTCACTGCTCCAACTTTCCCAATCACTCTTACAGTGAGCTTTGATTTCGTTTGTTTCTTGCCCTTAACTGTCCACAAGGTGGTGCACTTTATGTGCCCACCTTGATCTGTCTGGCTAGTCCCTCAGGGGATTCTTGCAAGAGGTGATGAGGGACCCTAAGCAGGTGAAACACCTTAAGTTCCTCATGTGTGCTCTAAGTAAATAGTATTCATAGTTATAGCTGGGTTTTTGTCCCATCCATAGTCTTAGTAGGCCACTTGCCCAGAAGGCTTGGGGCTATAGGTTCAGTCAATGCTTGGCTTGATCCGTAAGCCAGGTTTAGTGACCTGCAGGTAGAGTTTAGGGTCTAGAACAAGGCATGGGTAGTCACTCCCATGACGCTTGGGCTCGATACAAGTAGGCTTGAACTACTATAGTATTTACACAGTAGCTAGAGGGTTTTGTCTCTGGGCAGAAGTACCTGCTGCCTTTGTTGGGGGTTTGCCCCAACCAGAGGAAACCTAATAGTCTACTATAGTCATGGCCCCAATCATCTAGGGCTTAATCATGGACTCCACCACCAGCACTAGAGGAAGGGCTCTATACCCTTTGTCTCTAGTGGAACTTGTGGTTAGCTCCTCCATGACATGACTCCCCATCTATTTACACAATGTCCCCCTGATGTGGGCTTAGTACTTGTTGTAGATGGCGCTAGACAGCCTACTATACTACTTAGAAGTTGCACATTGGAGGCAGGACTTTTTTAAGTTCTGAAGCATAGTGCCACAGAATGGACAGGCCCTCTTAAATGAGACCTGGACAACTGGTTCTAACTGCTCCTTGGAACCAGGATCAACCCTTTTTTAAAATCATCTCAAAAAATGTCTTCCATCGTCTTCCCTCCCACCTTCAAGTTTGACAAGCTTGACGGCTCCAACTGGCAGCAATGGTCAGTGTCTTTCACTGCCTTGCTGAGGATCAATGGGATGAAGAGGCACATTACACATGATGCCCCTGAGTTCTTGAACCCGCCGAAGCCAGAAGATGGAGAAAAGGATGATGAGTATGCCAAACACTGTTGAACATAGGAGATGTTCGGTGATGCTTCAGGCATCAGGTGATTAGATTAGCTACTTGTAGATTAGATTAGATACCGGAGTTTCGGACTATTTACATTATCTTTATTACTTTCTTTCTCACATTCCGCAGTAGCTGACTGATGCACCATGTAACATGTGATTCCTGTAGTGGCCAATGGCCTTTCTCCCTCTGTTTGTTGTTTGGACTTTGTCCGGCACTTGTGGACTTATTCCCAGTGCGCACAGACAATCCCTTAGGGTATATAAGGGTGTCTGTTTCGTCTCTTCCACTTCAGAGTTCTTCTAACCTCTGAAGTGTAAGTGCCTTCTATACTATCTACTTAACTATTAGACTAACGTTCTTTACATAGAACTTTCTTTGTCTAGGTCAGTAGTATAGTAATATAGAGTTCTTCTAACCTCTGAAGTAACTTTCTTTGTCTAGCCTAACCCGCTAACTTCACAGTCAGTATGCTGCGCACATGCCTGTTTCACAGGTTATGGGCCCTGGGCACGCTTTACTGATCTGTCATTCTTTTTGATCAGTCCAAACCTAACTTCAAGCTCACAAGCTTCAAGACTTTGTCTTTCCCAATCAGTCTAACAGTGAGCTTCGACTTCTTCCCCTTGCCCTTAACTGTCCACAAGGTGGTGCACTTTATGTGCCCACCTTGATCTGTCTGGCTAGTCCCTCAGGGGATTCTTGCAAGAGGTGATGAGGGACCTTAAGCAGGTGAAACACCTTGAGTTCCTCATGTGCGCTCTAAGTAAATAGTATTCATAGTTGTAGCTGGGTTTTTGTCCCATCCATAGTCTTAGTAGGCCACTTGCCCAGAAGGCTTGGGGCTATAGGTTCAGTCAATGCTTGGCTTGATCTGTAAGCCAGGTTTAGCGACCTGCAGGTAGAGTTTAGGGTCTAGAACAAGGCATGGGTAGTCACTCCCATGACGCTTGGGCTCGATACAAGTAGGCTTGAACTACTATAGTATTTACACAGTAGCTAGAGGGTTTTGTCTCTAGGCAGAAGTACCCGCTGCTTTCATTGGGGGTCCGCCCCAACTAGAGGAAACCTAATAGTCTACTATAGTCATGGCCCCAATCATCTAGGGCTTAATCATGGACTCCACCACCAGCACTAGAGGAAGGGCTCTATACCCTTTGTCTCTAGTGGAACTTGCGGTTGGCTCCTCCATGACATGACTCCCCTTCTACTTACACAGTATCCGCCTGATGTGGCCTTGGGATCTGTTGTAGAATGGGGTTAGACAGACTACTATACTACTTAGAAGTCACACATCAGAGGCAGGACTTTTTTAAGTTCTGAAGCATAGCGCCACAGAATGGACGGGCCCTCTTAAATGAGACCTGGACAACTGGTTCTAACTGCTCCTTGGAACCAGGATCAACCTTTTTTTAAAATCATCTCAAATGTCTTCCATCGTCTTCCCCCCCACCTTCAAGTTCGATAAGCTTGACGGCTCCAACTGGCAGCAGTGGTCTGTGTCGTTCACAGCCCTGCTGAGGATTAATGGGATGAAGAGGCACATCACGCATGATGCCCCTGAGTTCCTGAATGCCCCGAAGCCAGAGGATGGAGAGAAGGACGAAGAATATGCCAAGCGTTTTGTGCTTTGGTCGGAACCCATGTACCAGGAATGGAACAGGGTGGAGGAAGTCCTCATGGGAGTTCTGGTGATGGTCACATCACCAGAAACATACTCCCAAATTGCCTCTGACAGAACTTATCCTTCTGTCAATGCCAAGTATGAGCGTTTGGAATCGCTCTATGGCTCAGTAGGTAGCATGGTGACCTACAACTTGTGGTGTTCTGTGTCTTCCTTCCGCTTGGAGGAAGGCAAGCAATTCAGACCCCAGTTGCAGCGTGTGTTGGATGTGAGGAGTACCCTCAAGGAAAATGGGATGGAGATCTCTGATCTCCAGATGAGCTTTATTTTGCTCCAGTCCCTGCCTCCATCCTACTCCGCCATTGCTGGCTCTATCCTGGCGTCAGGTCCTCCTGACCGCCTTTCCCCTCAGGACCTTGTGCAAAGGTTCCTAAATGAGGAAAGCCGACTTGCCGGTCCCGCAGGAAGTGGTGTTGGGGTTGCCCTTAATAAGGCAGCCCATGTCAATAAAAATAAAAATAAAAAACAAGTAACTTTCACGCCACAACCTGCAGGTGCATCATCGTCCAATGATGTCACCTGCTTCTATTGCCAGAAGCCGGGCCACAAGGCTAATGAATGTCGGCAAAGGAAACAGGACAGAGCCAATGCTGATGCAGGCAAAAAGGGCAACAAGAGGAAGGGGCAAGGCCCCAGTGTACATAATAACTCCACACAAGTAGCTACCATAGTTAATGGTAGTGGCAGAATACAGGAGGTGCATGAGACACCTCGCATTTCACTTTATATGATGACCGAGAAAATGCAAGAAGTCGATGATGGCAGCAACCCTTGGATGATGGACAGCGGAGCCACCACCCATTTTACACCATACTTAGAAGATTTCTCTGAGTACTTCCCACACAAGGGACACTCGGTGACAATTGGTGATGGCTCAGTAGTCCAAGTCGAAGGAACAGGCAAAGTCATACTCAAAACTCGCAATAATTATGAGTTAGAGTTAAATAATGTCTTTTACATGCCTGGCAGTGAAAGAATACTGTCGACAAGCTGCATCACAGACAAAGGCGGCTCAGTGGAATTTACTCCATCTGAGGTCAAAATAAAGTACAATAATGCAATTATAGCGGAAGGTGTAAAGGCTATAGGACTCTATTGGGTCTATGGGAAAACTATGCAAAATTTAAATACTGCTTCCCACAAATCTGCATCAAGTAGCCTTGATACCTGGCATTTGCGCATGGGTCATATGTCAAAAGAGGCCCTCAAAAGACATGCTCCTAAGGCTGTAAAAGGCCTTAGTATTGATGATAGCCAAGTGGAAGACAAGCCATGTTATGGCTGTGAAATGGGAAAATCACACCGTCTTCCATTCCCTCCCTCTCAAAAGAGAGCTTCAGCACCCTTGGAACTCATTCATAGTGACCTAGTTGGTCCTCTGCAATGTACTTCAATACAAGGGAACCTATACTTCGCCACTTTCATAGATGACTTTAGCAGAACTGCTCTAGTTGTTGCTATGAAAGCTAAAAGTGATTTTACCTCGACATTCTGTAATATTAAGGCATTCTTGGAAAATAAAACAGACAAGAAAATAAAGACCTTACACACAGACCGAGGTGGCGAATTTGTCAATAGGGAGCTGAAGTCAATACTTGAGCAGGCTGGCATAGAGCATAAATTGACAATGCCATATTCCCCACAACAGAATGGAAGGGCTGAAAGGTTCAACAGAACCATTATGGAAAAGGCCACCAGTATGCTGCATCATGCTGGTCTTTCCCTTGGTTTCTGGGAATGTGCAGTGCGAACAGCCTGTCACATATACAATAGAACACCTATCCGTTCTAATAAGTGGAGGACACCGCTTGAGCTTCTGGATGGGGACATTCCAGATGTCTCTTACTTTAAAATATTTGGCTGCTTAGCCTACTATACAGTCCCAGAGGACAAAAGACGTAAACTGGATCATAAAGCCAGGGAGACAGTCTTTGTCGGGTATGCACCCCACTCTAAAGGATATCTTCTTTGGGATATGCATACTCGATCCTTCATATTGTCAAGAGATGTGACATTTGATGAAGGGTCCTTCCCATCCAACCTTGCCAAGGACAGCAAGGGAAAGCAAAAGGAAAAAGTTATGCCTTTTGTCTTAGAATCAGAGAGGTCTGTCCAACCTCAACCAGCAATAGCCACAGTTCCTCAGGCTCCTGAAGACAAGGATGCCGAGGTTGAGGAACAGGAGGAAGTGGAACCTCCTCAAGTAAATCCTGAGCTTACCACACCCAAAAATGAGCTTGACACACATGACCAAACTATCTATCAGACACCTCCTTCCCAAATTATGGAACCATCTGAACTCCCTCAGAGAACCCGTGCAAAAGACAATCTAAAAAGAATGTCGGCAAGATTTCCCAACCAGTCTTTACTAGGGAAAGTCCACGCTCTCAGCAACGTGACAGGGCTGTGCAGGAAGACTTAGATCTTGATACTGCCCGTCCCAAACGTTCATGTCGCATGAATCCTCGATTTTATAATGAGGATAATGCTGAGTTTGTGCAGGGTTCTTCCAGACTTGGGCATATGGAATTGCTAAATGCCGCAGGAGTCTCTTATAGAGATCCCCTGACTTTTCAGGAGGCAATGCAGTCTGATAATGCCAGTGAATGGCTTGAGGCATGTAAATATGAGATTGATGCCTTAGATAAACTTGATGTGTGGCGCCTTGAGGATCTTCCAAAAGGAAGAAAGGCTGTCAAATCAAAATGGGTTTTTAAGCTGAAACCAGATGGACGGTTTCATGCTAGGCTTGTGGCAAAAGGTTTCACCCAAGTAGAAGGGGTGGACTTCGACGAAACATTCTCTCCAGTCGCCAGATTCGAATCACTTAGATTATTGCTAGCGCTAGCTACGCTAGAGGATTGGGAAATCCACCAGATGGATGTCAAATCGGCATTCCTACATGGCAATCTGGATGAAGAGATATATATGGAGCAACCAGTTGGTTTCGTCGTTGCTGGTCAAGAGTCCAAAGTTTGTAGGCTACAAAAAGCTTTATATGGCCTCAAACAAGCCTCCCGAGCATGGAATTTACAGTTCCATGCAGTTCTCAAAGAACTGGGCTTTACTCGGACGTACTCTGATGCAGGAGTATACGTGTTTCATCAAAAGGAGGGGGATGATTCACTTCATGTCATTCTCTATGTAGATGACATTACTATACTTGGGTCTTCCAATGATAAGATAACGTGGCTGAAGTCAGCTCTATCTAATCGATATGAGATGACTGACTTGGGAGAAATCCAGTCATACCTTGGAGTTAACATCACCAGGGATCGTCCTAACAAGACACTGGAGATTGATCAAGCAGCCTACGTTTTATCTATTATTGAGAAGTTTGGGATGAGGGATTCCAACCGAGTATATACTCCTCTTCCCTCTGGCGCTGATGTACATCTGGTCAAGTTTGATGGCCAGGCATCTACTTCTGAGATAAAGAAGTACCAACAGTTGATGGGGTCTCTGCTATGGGTGCAGATTGGAAGCAGACCCGACATCAGTTTTGCTGTGGCGCACCTTAGTCAATACGCTTCCAACCCCTCACAAGATCACATGCGACTTGCAAAATATGTCTTAAAGTATCTTAATAGTACAAATGACTGCAAGTTGCGGTATTCTGGAGGAAATGGAGAGAGTGGCCTTCATGGCTTTGCAGACTCCTCATGGGGAGATCAAGAGGACTGCCGCTCTACCTCAGGCTACGTGTTTTTCTTAGCAAATGGCGCTATTTCATGGTGTTCCAGAAAGCAGAAAACAGTAGCACAGTCCACCACTGAAGCCGAGTATATGAGCCTCTCCGAGGCTGCAAATCAGGCAGTGTGGTATAGGACTTTTATGGAAGAATTAGGGTATGAGGTATCCTCCCCTATTCTACTCCACTGTGACAATAAGGGTGCCGTGGATTTGGCATTAAACCCAGTCACAGGAAGGCGGTCAAAGCATATACCCATCAAGTACCATGCCATTAGGGGTACATTGAATCGCACATAATTGAGTTAGTGCGAACCCCCACAGGTGAGATGCTGGCAGATGGCTTTACTAAGTCTCTACCAAGAGCATCGTTTGAAACCATGGTAAATGAACTTGGACTTATGCTGGAATGAGAGAGCTGGAATCTGGAGACTTTGTATACCAGTTTCACTTTCCCACCATGAGCGAAATTCTCGACCTCGAGAGTGACGCAAGAGGTGTGTATGGTTTCAGTTTGCATAAGCAATCACCGCAATATGCCTCTGAACACCATGCCTCTCTCACACTCAGAAGAGTTAGAGAAGTTGGATCTCTGGCTGGCGATATGCTCATTTAATTGTGATGACAGTGTGCTCATCCAACTCATTTCCCATCCATGACCAGATGCCTTCAGCATGGAGGGATGTTGAACATAGGAGATGTTCGGTGATGCTTCAGGCATCAGGTGATTAGATTAGCTACTTGTAGATTAGATTAGATACCGGAGTTTCGGACTATTTACATTATCTTTATTACTTTCTTTCTCACATTCCGCAGTAGCTGACTGATGCACCATGTAACATGTGATTCCTGTAGTGGCCAATGGCCTTTCTCCCTCTGTTTGTTGTTTGGACTTTGTCCGGCACTTGTGGACTTATTCCCAGTGCGCACAGACAATCCCTTAGGGTATATAAGGGTGTCTGTTTCGTCTCTTCCACTTCAGAGTTCTTCTAACCTCTGAAGTGTAAGTGCCTTCTATACTATCTACTTAACTATTAGACTAACGTTCTTTACATAGAACTTTCTTTGTCTAGGTCAGTAGTATAGTAATATAGAGTTCTTCTAACCTCTGAAGTAACTTTCTTTGTCTAGCCTAACCCGCTAACTTCACAGTCAGTATGCTGCGCACATGCCTGTTTCACATGTGACAGGCTGTTCACACTGCACATTCCCAGAAACCAAGGGAAAGACCAGCATGATGCAGCATACTGGTAGCTTTTTCCATAATGGTTCTGTTGAACCTTTCAGCCCTTCCATTCTGTTGTGGGGAATATGGCATTGTCAATTTATGCTCTATGCCAGCCTGCTCAAGTATGGACTTCAGCTCCCTATTAACAAACTCGCCACCTTGGTCTGTATGTAAGGTCTTTATTTTCTTGTCTGTTTTATTTTCCAAGAATGCCTTAATATTACAGAAGACCAATGTAAATTCACTTTTTGCTTTCATAGCAACAACTAGAGCAGTTCTGCTAAAGTCATCTATGAAAGTGGTGAAGTATAGGTTCCCTTGAATTGAAGTACATTGTAAAGGACCAACTAGGTCACTATGAATGACTTCCAAAGGTGCTGAAGCTCTCTTTTGAGAGGGAGGGAATGGAAGACAGTGTGATTTTCCCATTTCACAGCCATAACATGGCTTGTCTTCCACTTGGCTATTATCTATACTAAGGCCTTTTACAGCCTTAGGAGCATATCTTTTGAGGGCCTCTTTTGACATATGACCCATGCGCAAATGCCAGGTATCAAGGTTACTTGATGCAGATTTGTGGAAAGCAGTATTTAAATTCTGCATAGTTTTCCCAAAGACCCAATAGAGTCCCATAGCCTTGACACCTTCCGCTATTGTTGCATTATTGTACTTTATTTTGACCTCAGATGGAGTAAACACCACTGAACCACCTTTGTCTGTGATGCAGCTTGTTGACAGTATTCTTTCACTGCCAGGCATATAGAAGACATTATTTAACTCTAACTCATAATTGTTACGAGTTTGGAGAATGACTTTGCCTGTTCCTTTGACTTGGACTATGGAGCCATCACCTATTGTCACCTGATGTCCCTTGTGTGGGAAATACTCAGAAAAGTCATCTAAGTATGGTGTAAAATGGGTGGTGGCTCTGCTGTCCATCATCCAAGGATTGCTGCCATCATCAACTTCTTGTGTATGTTCAGTCATAACATAAAGTGAAATGCGAGGTGTCTCATGCACCTCCTGTATTCTGCCACTACCATTTACTACGGTAGCTACTTGTGTGGAGTTTGTTTGTACACTGGGGCCTTGCCCCTTCCTCTTGTTGCCCTTTTTGCCTGCATCAGCATTGGCTCTGTCCTGTTTCCTTTGCCGACATTCATTAGCCTTGTGGCCTGGCTTCTGGCAATAGAAGCAGGTGACATCATTGGACGATGATGCACCTGCAGGTTGTGGCATGAAAGATACTTGTTTTTTATTTTATTTTTGTTGACATGGGCTGCCTTGTTAAGGGCAGCCCCAACACCACTTCCTGTGGGGCCGGCTAGTCAGCTTTCCTCATTTAGGAACCTTTGCACAAGGTCCTGAGGGGAAAGGCAGTCAGGAGGACCTGATGCCAGGATGGAGCCAGCAATGGCATTATAGGATGGAGGCAGGGATTGGAGCAAAATAAAGCTCATCTGGAGATCAGAGATCTCCATCCCATTTTCCTTGAGGGTACTCCTCACATCCAGCACTCACTGCAACTGGGGTCTGAATGATTTGCCTTCCTCCAAGTGGAAGGAAGACACAGAACACCACAAGTTGTAGGTCACCATGCTACCTACTGAGCCATAGAGCAATTCCAATCACTCATACTTGGCATTGACAGAAGGGTAAGTTCTGTCAGAGGCAATTTGGGAGTATGTTTCTGGTGATGTTACCATCACCAGAACTCCCATGAGGACTTCCTCCACTCTGTTCCACTCCACATACATTGGCTCCAACCAAAGTGCAAAGCGTTTGGTGTACTCGTCATCCTTCTCTCCATCCTCTGGCTTAGGAGGATTTAGGAATTCAGGGGCATCATGCATGATGTGCCTCTTCATCCCATTTATCCTGAGCAAGGTGGTAAAAGATACCAACCATTGCTGCCAGTTGGAGCTGTCAAGCTTGTCAAACTTGAATGTGGGAGGGAAGACGATGGAAGACATTTGAGATGATTTTAAAAAGATTTGATCCTTGTTCCAAGGAGCAGTTAGAACCAGTTGTCCAGGTCTCATTTAAGAGGGCCCATCCATTCTGTGGTGCTATGCTTCAGAACTTAAGGAAGTCCTGCCTCCAATGTGCAACTTCTAAGTAGTATAGTAGACTGTCTAGCGCCATCTACAACAAGTCCTAAGCCCACATCAGGGGGACGTTGTGTAAGTAGATGGGGAGTCATGTCATGGAGGAGCCAACCACAAGTTCCACTAGAGACAAAGGGTATAGAGCCCTTCCTCTAGTGCTGGTGGTGGAGTCCATGATTAAGCCCTAGATGATTGGGGCCATGACTATAGTAGACTATCAGGTCTCCTCTGGTTGGGGCGAACCCCCAACTATGGCAGCGGATACTTCTGCCCAGAGACAAGACCTTCTAGCTACTGTGTATCTACTATAGTAGTTCAAGCCTACTTGTATCGAGCCCAAGCGTCATGGGAGTGACTACCCATGCCTTGTTCTAGACCCTAAACTCTACCTGCAGGTCGCTAAACCTGGCTTACGGATCGAGCCAAGCATTGACTGAACCTATAGCCCCAAGCCTTCTGGGCAAGTGGCCTACTAAGACTATGGATGGGACAAAAACCCAGCTATAACTATGAATACTATTTACTTAGAGTGCACATGAGGAACTTAAGGTGTTTCACCCACTTAGGGTCCCTCATCACCTCTTGTAAGAATCCCCTGAGGGACTAGCCAGACAGATCAAGGTGGGCACATAAAGCGCACCACCTTGTGGACAGTTAAGGGCAAGAGACAAAAGAAATCAAAGCTCACTGTGACGGTGATTGGGAAGAAAGAAGTCTTGTAGTAGTGAGTTCGGAGAAAAGTTGGACTGATCAAAATAAGGAACAGATCAGTAAAGCGTGCCCAGGGCCCATAACCTGTAGAACAGGCATGAGGCGCAGCATACTGACTGTGAAGAGTTAGTGGTTTAGGCTAGAAAGACAAGTTACTTCAGAGGTAGAAGAAACTCTCTATTACTATACTACATACCTAGAAAGACAAGTTCTATATACAGAGTTAGTCTAAAGGTAATGATGATAGTAGAGAGGACGACTTACACTTCAGAGGTAGAAGAAACTCTGAAGTGTAAGAGATGAAACAGACACCCTTATATACTCCAAGGGATGGTCTGTGCACACTGGGAATAAGTCCACAGGTGCTGGACAAAGTCCAAACAATAAACATGAGGGCATAAGGCCATTGGCTACAACAGAAATCACATGTTACATGGTGTATCAGTCAGCTACTGTGGAATGTGAGAAAGAAAGTAATAATGATAATGTAAAGAGTCCGAAACTCTGGTATCTAATCTAATCTACAAAGTAGCTAATCTAATCACCTGATGCCTGAAGCATCACCGAACATCTTCTGTGTTCAACATCCCAGTGCACAGACCATCCCTTGAAGAGTATATAAGGGTGTCTGTTTCATCTCCTACACTTCAGAGTTCTTCTAACATCTGAAGTAACTTTCTTTGTCTAGCCTAACCCACTAACAGCTTTACAGTCAGTATGCTGCACACCATGCCTGCTTCACAATAACCAGTGCATGTTAGCTACATAGGTAAAGATAAGATAACAGAATACTCACTTCAGTTGTGTTGGTCAGAACTGAAGTGAACTGTACAGTAAAAGTGTCCTTTAAATACTGTAAACGAGTGTGCTTATAGTAACCTAGATGGAGAAGGATTGTGTCTAATCAAGTAAGGTATCAAACTATTCACAGGAAGGTGAAACACAGTCCATGTGCTACTGCACAACACACAACTCACTTGTTAGTACCACACACTTAGTGATTGATCCAACCTGGCCATATTGATCCATTTCCAACAACTTGAAGTCCCTCTATGAGTTTCAGATTATGTAACATTTTGATCCTTTGACTGTCTTTGTTTTTCTTTCTTAAACCACCCAACAAGCTATCTACTGATCATCTGATTACAGAAGGGTTCAACCCCCTCTGTATGAGATCTAGCCCCCATATTTACCTTCTCCATGACGCAAGTATACTTATCTATGATATCATCTGTGACACAGCTATGATCTCATTTACTATTTACTTGTCCTTACTACTGGCTAGACTCTTTCCTAAATAGCTCCCACATCATGTATTTAAGCCTGCCCAACTAAAGGGAACAGACCTTAAGTCTGTTCTCCTGTGTTCAATTCAGGTGTTCAGAACTCACCGTGAAAACTCCCTTGAACTCTTTAAGTTGCGACTTAAAGAGCCTTCGAACCCCAGAAACTTGTAGCAGGACCGTTGCGTCACTGCTCGACTTTGCGTCTCATGTGTGCCCCTCTTGAGTCAGTGGGCTGGATGTTATCTTGATCACCCTCTTGATCTTGATAGCTTGACTGGTCTTGACTGTTGTCTTGGCCTTGATTCTCCTAATCAGTCTTGATAGGAGAACTTGCTTTGGATCACCTCAGATCCCGAACAACGACTTGACACAGTGCACACCTAGCTGTGACATTAGAACAGACTTCTACAATTGAAAAGAAGTAAGACTTACCGAATACACAAGGTGACGACGATGCGTCCCTTGTCCTAACACCCAGACGACTGCAACCCCAATTGTTGACCCTAGAACCGAAAGAACGAAACACGTACCATCACTGCAAGGTGACGATGCCATGTCCCTTGCCCAGAACACCAGTCCGCGACGTCTTATACAGCCTGCAACCCCAGAACCCCGCCATCTGAGGATACATCTCTTGAAGACCAGTCCCCGTGACGATACCTAGTAACTGAGTCAGAACCACAGACATACAACGACTTACCACTCAATTTCCACAACCACTTTGCTTGCTTGCTGCAGCTGACAATCTTCCGATTGACATTGAAACCCAAACACCCACACCACACACCATGACCACTCGACCCAATACCAGACAGGCACATCGAGAGGAAGAAAGGACCACTGAACCATGCCACAATTGACCAGAACAAAGGTCCAAAGACTGAGCACCTATACCACCAGAATGTCAGGAAGAAATAGTGGAGGAAACCCTGATGAACCTGCATTTGAGCCCCAGCCTCAGAACTAAGAGTAATGGGAACCAGTCCTGGAGGACAAATGGAAGGCATTCCCCCACCATTCTTCGATGGCAATAGAGCCAATGCCATGGACTGGTTTGCCCAGTTAGAACTTTTCTTTTTCTTGAACGAAAACGCAACAACAGTCCAAAACAAACGCTTGAAGGTAGCCTATACTCTAGGCTTGATATGAGGGCCGAGAGTCAATCGATGGACTGTCGAACAAATAAATTGGCTCTCCGCCATAAAAAATGGCAACATCCGAGTCATCGATCTCTGGGATACTTTCAAACAGACATTTAAAAATGCATGGGCTGATGTCGTGGCAGGACAGAAAGCGCTATTAGCGCTCGACAAATTGAAAATGAAGGATGCCAATCTAGATGATTACATAGCCAAGTTTTGCATGTTGGCTATCTGAGTGGAACTGCATATCGATGATCCGGCAGCCCAGCAATACTTCACAGAGGACTTCCCACATGACTAGTGGAAACTATGCTCATGATGGACCAGCCTCGTACCTTTGAAGAAGCTGCTGCATCAGCCAGATGTCATCATGCGAATTGGATCTATACCAGAGATCTACTGGGAACCCGAACACAAACATCTGCCACTCCACCACGAGGCAGTAAATTCACCTTCTATCGAAAACACGACCCAAATGAAAGGGAGACCACTACTATCAAAGTATTAACAACAGAAGAACGAGAGAAATTAAAGAAGGAAGGGCGTTGTTTTGAATGTGGATGCCTAGGGCATCTCGCCAGAGAATGCCCAAACAAGAAACCACGCGTTGATACCAAAGCACCAGCCCAGGCCACCACAATCACAGAAATACCACTGCCAACTGCGACGGTACCCACAGCGCCAGGATCTACAAAGGATATCGTCCCCACATTTGACGCTACTGCCTTCGCCACCGCCCTTCGGACTATGACTGACAAACAACACCTCGCATTGCAAGGACAATTCAATGGAGACGAGGATTTTTATATTGCCTGAATGGTATGGCCTACATTCGGGCATTAGTCTTGCAACATGTATATAGATCCCCACTGAAAGCAATGAAGATCTCTGTTCCTATACATGGTGTGAAGAAAGAGGCCAACATAGAAGCACTCGTCGATAGTGGCGCCACAGAAAATTTCATAAGTTATCAAACAGTTATCAAACACAGTGTCACAGCCAGGTGTCTGCTGTGTCCAGTCACATTTTCGATGTCTGAAGGCCCTCAAGATGCGGGGCGCACTCAAGATTCAAGGTCTAACAGAGAAGGCCTAGTCTAGTTCAAAGTTTCAAGTGCCCACGATGTTATGGAGGGGGTGCGTGCAGGAAACAAAGTCGAAAGCAGCAGCAATCAGCCCTGCAGAGTTACTGGGAAGAAGCCTCCTCAAGCTGCTACTCAGGGAGTTCAAGTGGATCTTAGTGAAGTCGAATACACCTGTATTAGATACAAGAGAACAGACTTAAAGTCTGTCTCAGTTAATCTAGTAGCTTAAATACATCCTGAGTGAGGTACAATCAGTAAATATAAGCTAATCAGAAGGTTCCAGTAAGTATCCAGATAATCAGATGCTCCAGGGGTTAGGCCCTGAAATAAGATGGGAATTAGTAAGAGGGGTTGCACCCTCTGTAGCACAAGCGTGGTGTGCAGTTAAACAATCAGATCATAAGAATTATCAGCCCCCTAGTCACATACAGTGCCTCACAAAACTGAGTCAATGTTTTGCACTTTTGCACTGTTTGTTGAATATCACATCAGCCAAAACAAATATAAACAAAGTCTTGGTAGACCATAAATGGTACAAGATAAGGGTTATGTAATGCAACAATAATTATGTAATTCTGATCAAAACCTGTGGAGCTACACCCATTTCAAATTGGGGACTCATTGACTCAGTTTTGTGAGTGGGTATCAGAAATATCAGAATCTGATGCTCCACCAAATGTACAGCAACCAATCCTTAATATATGGTTACCATAGTTATCTTAATATTGATGGGACCTGGAATAGAGCTATTTAACCATGGTTTACATTCCCAGAATATTATAATTTCCCAATGCACCCCACCTCCTCTGCTCAGAAAGAAAACATGCTCTCTCTGGCCTCTGAAGGTCATTCCACTCACACTATTGCCTCCAGACTCAGCCTCAGCCAGTCCACAGTCTCTAGGACACTCAGGACCCTCCTTCCCAACCATCAGTCACCTCATTTTGGTCATCCTTCCAAGCTCTCTGCTACCTCTGAACATGCTATCATGATACAAATCACCACAGGAAAGGTTGGCAATGCTGTCCAGGCCACAAAGCACATCAATTCCATCATCCCCAACCATGTCTCTTCACAAACTGTGCACTGGGTTCTTAAACAACATTCAATCAAGGCTGTAACAAAGAAGAAAAGGCCACTACTCTCTGCAGTACATTGCAAGAAGCACTTAGCCTTTGCTTTGAAGTACCAAAACTGGACTGTGGAGGACTGGCATCTGACCCAAACCTGTTGATTTTGGTCTCATCTGACCAAATCACCCTCTTCCAGTCCTTCATAGTCTAGTTTTGGTACTTCAAAGCAAAGGCTAAGTGCTTCTTGCAATGTACTGCAGAGGGTAGTGGCCTTTTCTTCTTTGTTACAGCCTTGAATGAATGTTGTTTAAGAACCTAGTGCACAGTTTGTGAAGAGACATGATTGGGGATGATGGAATTGATGTGCTTTGTGGCCTGGACAGCATTGCCAACCTTTCCTGTGGTGATTTGTATCATGATAGCATGTTCAGAGGTAGCAGAGAGCTTGGAAGGATGACCAAAATGAGGTGACTGATGGTTGGGAAGGAGGGTCCTGAGTGTCCTAGAGACTGTGGACTGGCTGAGGCTGAGTCTGGAGGCAATAGTGTGAGTGGAATGACCTTCAGAGGCCAGAGAGAGCATGTTTTCTTTCTGAGCAGAGGAGGTGGGGTGCATTGGGAAATTATAATATTCTGGGAATGTAAACCATGGTTAAATGGCTCTATTCCAGGTCCCATCAATATTGAGATAACTATGGTAACCATATATTAAGGATTGGTTGCTGTACATTTGTTGGAGCATCAGATTCTGATATTTCTGATACCCACTCACAAAACTTGTTACAATCCCTGCCAAGCAACCCTGTTTTCTTCCACCTCCCCAACAGTGACCCATCCTTACCACCCACTCTGCACTTCATGATCACGTCTCCATCCTGGGACCCATCACGTGCCTTACTCCCATCCCCGTGACTTGCTTTGGACTTGTTTACATACTGTATATCTATGTTTGCTTCCTTATCTTGTTATCTCTTTATCTTTACATTCGGACACTTACTTAATACCCTATCAGAAGCCCAACTTTACGCCGTCCACTTCCGTATATTCGGGCCCACTTGACTCCGGTTCCTTATCTTATAGACGCCCATTTGATTATGTATATAAGTCCACTGTAGCTACATTGTAGACCCCAGACTCAACTTATTGAATACATTGGTGTTCATCTTCTGGACCTCCCTTTGAAACCTTTGACTTGATTGTCTCAGTGCTTCTGGCACTTTCTGCTCAACATCGTCACTAGGGAACAGCCCCTTTGACTTTGACTCATCCATTTAAACTCCAAGAGATCCTGTTGATCTCTTATCTGAACGAATGTACAAAGCTGTCGCACAAGTTGTGCGGAACGTCTCACACCAGATGTAACATCAAGTCGAGTCTCTCACAGTGGCTTCCAGCTGCAGTCAGACCCTCTTCTGGGAAGAACTCATCGAACGCAGAGACAAGAATAATCTTTCACAGCAAGTACTTGGCTCTGCCGCCTGGAAAGACTTTGAGTCTGAGTTTGGATACTATGTCTATCATGACAGAAGATACCAACTGGTAGAATATGACAACGAGAAAAGAGTTTGGTATTGTATCCAATATTCGGACAGCCGACACTCTTGGGTCACCACAGGACCTGCACCACCTGAATTTGGACTAGGCCCGTGGAGAGAAAACCCTCCGGCCATTGTCATGGACTCCAAACCAGAGGAGTACGTAGAAGAACCTAGTGAAGAAGAAGCACCGGCATTAGCAGTAGCTACACTTCCGGTTGCACCCGCAGTTGTCATGTTCAGAGCCCCTGCTTTGACAACTCCCCAGATATCGATACAATCCACAGAAACCATCACCCCATCCCATCCACTCATGTCTACCATTGCCGCTCAACTTCCAGATCCCGCCCCACCAGTCCCAGTGGTGGCACCACCCAACATCCCTCCCCCGTCCGGACGATTATCAGGAGTGTTGCCCCAGACGTTCACCGGGGACTGCTCACAGAGCAAAAAGTTTATGTTGGAGTTCACGACCTTCAAGAATTTCAACCATGATGTCCCACAGATTGTCAACCCATTCCAACATGCCAATCTGTTCCTTTCCCTGATTTGGGGGATGCTGTGGACGACTGGACCATGGAACAGCTGGAGTGGCTGAATGAACAAGTCGAAAGTGGGCATCGTACCACAAGTGAGGGTCTTTGGGAGACCATCGCCGAACGGTTCAAAGATGCCTTTATGGATGGGCAGGCCAAACAGAAGGCAGCCCAAGAATTAAAGTCCCTTAGGATGGAGAAGGGAGAACTCAACGCATATGTCGCCAAATTCAGAAGTCTGGCAAATAGGGCTGGCTACGACACAGATGAAGAGGCCACGCTGGACCTCTTCTCGCAAGGGTTGCCCAACCCGCTAGTCAAAAATATAATCCAATTCCACCACCCCCATGATTGGGATAGCTGGGTTGATGCGCCAATGACAACAACAGGATTACCTCGACTTCCAACACGCTTTGGAGTCATACCAAAAAGGGAAAGACTCGAGACCAATGGAAGGCTGCTTTTGGAGTAAAGCCTGCTCAGCATGCCCAGAGGGATCCCAATGCTATGGACACCTCTGCAGATCGAGCCCGAGCCCGGGCAACGCTCACAGAAGATGAGCAACAAACACTGATGAAGGAGGGACGATGCTTTCGCTGCAAAGCACTAGGGCACATGTCCCAGGATTGTCCCAAGAAGGGAGCACATGTTGCCACTGCAACCACCACGACCGAAGCCCCATTCAGAATAACCCACCTACTGTGGACAAACAATCAAAGGAAGAGAAAGCTCAGGATATATGGGCTAATATGATGAAAGAAAGTGAGGAAGTGTGTGCCATCTTGGTGGAGAAGGCGTTTGCAAAGAAGGATTTTTGTTAGGCTCAAACCCATCAGCCTGGGCACGAGCACCCATGTCACCTCTGTGTATGCTAGTCGATTCAAGTCATTAAAAATACCAGTTCATTTTGAAACTACACAGAGGACGGCCGACCGAGATATATTAGTGGACTCTGGAGCCACAGACAACTTCATTCACCCACGATTAATTAAAACAATGGGTCTGGGAAGGCTGGCACTTCCCCAGGAAAAGAATATTTGGAACATTGACGGGACAGCCAATCGTGCTGGCAAGATCACCCACTATACGGACCTAAAAGTCCAGGTTGGGGAAATAACAAGAACCATTCACTTCCTGATTACGGACCTAGGAGACGAAGACCTTATTTTGGGTTATCCATGGCTCGCTGCTTTCAAGCCAAAAATAAACTGGGCTGACGCAACAATGGATAAGGACTCATACCCTACTATTATTACGTCGCTGGGCTACGATTATACAATTCGACATCCAGTAATGAGGGCCACGCATACAGAGGAGGACCCCGGTCACTGCTATGTCACCAAAGCATCAGAGCTGGCCCAGAAGGCAGTACAAGGACAGGATGAGAAGACCTACCATGACATAGTACCAAGCGTTTATCAGCGACACTGGAAGGTATTCTCTGAAGAAGAATCCCATTGTTTTCCTCCGAAGCGACCATGGGATCATGCCATTGACCTTCTCCCTGACGCACCAGCCGCAATAGATTGCAAAATCTATCCGCTGTCCCAGTCTGAACAGGTTGCACTCACCGAGTTCCTGGAAGAACATCTGGCCAAGGGGTATATTCGCCTGTCCAAGTCACAGTATGCCTCGCCCTTCTTCTTCATCAAAAAGAAGGACGGCAAGCTGCGACCCGTCCAGGACTACCGGAAGATCAATACGTACACCATAAAGAATGCCTACCCCTTACCACTGATTTCGGAACTCATCGACACCATGTGGGACAAGTCCCTCTTCTCAAAAATGGATGTACGCTGGGGCTACAACAATGTCAGGATCAAGGAGGGTGACCAATGTAAAGCAGCATTTAAGACAAATCAAGGGTTGTTCAAACCAAATGTCATGTTCTTTGGCCTTACGAATTCACTGGCAACATTTCAGTCCATGATGAACCATATATTCCGCAACCTCATTCTTACTGGTGAAGTCATGGTCTACATGGACGACATCCTAGTAGCTACCCCAGACAACTTAAGCCACCACTGAGAATGAGTGCACCAGGTGCTGGACATATTGCACGAACATGACCTATACCTCAAACCAGCCAAGTTGTTACGAACAGGGCCCAGCAGCCCTATTTTCTTTACCCTCCCTAACAGAGACCCCACTTGCCCACCGACGCTACACTTCCTTATTACGTCTCCATCGTGGGATCCCTCACATGCACTCCTCCCATCCCCATGACTGCTGTTTGGACTTGTATATGTACTGTTTGCCCATGCTTGTTTCTCTTACTTCGTTATCTTCTTATCTTACGACCAGACACTTACTTAGTTCCCTATCAGAAGCCAGGCTTTACGCCCTCCGCTTTCAGATATTCGGGCCCACTTGACTCCGTACCCTTATCTCTTAGACGCCCACTGAGTTATGTATATAAGTCCGTGGTAGCTACCTTGTAGACCCCAGACTCGACTTATTGAATACATCAGTGTTTGTCTTCTGGACTTCCCCTTGAAACCTTTGACTCGATCGTCTCAGTGCTTTTGGCACTTTCCGCTTAACATCGTCACTAGGGAACAGCCCCTTTGACTTTGACTCTTTCATTCTAACAACTCCAAGAAGTCCTATTGACTTCTTATCTGAACGAACATACCGAAGCTGTCGCACAAGTCGTGCAGGACGTCTCACACCGGACGTAACACAAGTGCTCCTTTGAACAACGGAGTGTTGAATACCTGGGGGTCATTCTGGAGGGAGGACAAGTATGCATGGATCCTATTAAGGTACAAGGGATCCGGGAATGGCCTGTACCAACCTGCATCAAAGACGTCTGATCATTCATTGGGTTCTGTAACTTCTACCGACGCTTTGTCAAGGGATTTTCAGGCGTCGCACGACCACTGAATGATCTCTTAAAGAAGGACGTGCCATGGCATTGGGAAGCCGCACAGCAGCGGGCATTCAAGCAGATCAGAGACATCGTCAGCTCAGAACCAGTACTCATTCAACCTGACCTGAGCTGCCCCTTCGAATTGGAAGTAGATGCCTCCCACTTTGCGAATGGAGCAGTACTATACCAGAGAGACACCACACAAATACTTCACCCGGTGGCGTATTACTTGGAAACCTTCTCGCCGGCAGAACGAAATTATGATATTTGGGACAGAGAGCTCCTAGCCATTGTCAAAGCTTTGTGACACTGGCGACCTTACCTGGCAGGAACTCCCCATAAAACCATCATCCACACTGACCACTCCAACTTGCTGTATTGGAAAGAACCCCATAAAATCAGCCGACGCGTAGCGCGAGAAGTTCTGGAACTGGAAGAATACAATTTCACCCTGAAACACATCGTGGGAAGTCAAAATGCTAGAGCGGATGCGTTATCATGAAGACCAGACATGCATACTGGAGAAGATGATAATAATGACATCACTGTTCTCCCAGAAGAAGTGTTCGCGAAGACCGCCATAGTCAGCCTCCACGACATGGACCTGTGGGCACAAGTTTCACAGAACATGAACCAGGAATTATGTCGCTCATGGGCTGATGCACACAATTTGAAAGAAATTAACGGCCTTTGGTGGAAAGACGGAGATCGACTCGTTGTCACCGGTGGTAACAACATTAAGCGGGGGGTGATCCATTTTCACCATGACCTCCCCTCTGCTGGCCACCCTGGCATCGCCAACACTTACGCCCTTGCCAAGCGCGACTACTGGTGGCCTAACATGAAAAACGACGTTGAAAACTATGTACAAGGGTGCGCAGCATGTCAAGCAAATAAAGTGAATACGCACCCGAGAATCCTGCCAATACATCCCATTACCCCCATATCGTCAACTCCTTTCCAAACCATAGCAATGGACTTCATCGTCAAATTACCTGAATCATGGGGCTTTGACACCATCCTCACGATCACTGACCATGATTGTTCTAAGGCGGCCCTGTTTATACCTTGTAATGAGACGATTATGGCTGAAGGAGTAGCAAGACTATACCTGGATCATGTATACCGCCACTATGGTCTCCCCAAAAAGATTATATCCGACAGGGATACCCAGTTTACATCAGCATTTGCCAAAGCCCTGTGCAAGACACTGGATATTGCACAGAATATTTCCACGGCTTACCATCCACAGACAGATGGACAGTCTGAATGAACGAACCAATGGCTGGAGCAGTATCTTTGGTTTTGGTGTAATGAACAACAAAACGACTGGGCGGAGTGGCTGTCGACTGCGGAGTTTGTGCACAACTCATGGCCCAATGGGACAACAAAAGCCACCCCCTTCTCCCTTATTATGGGCTGGACCCCGCGCACCACATGGACGGATAAGCCCACTAACGTCCCTTCGGTAACTCAATGGATACACCAATGGGAGGACTTAAGACAATTGGCCAATGAAAACCTGGCAAAAGCGCAGCAAGCCCTAGCTGCGCAGCCAAGCACATTCACACCTTATCAGCCCAATGACTGGGTCTGGCTTGAGGGAAGAAATATCCACACATCACACCCCTCCGCCAAGTTGGCACCCTGACACCACAGACCCTTCCAGATCAAAAGGAAGCTGTCAGATGTGTCGTACGAGCTGCAACTGCCGCCCAAATGGAAGATCCATCCAGTCTTCCATGCCAAACTTCTAATGCCATATAAGGAGACGTCCCTTCATGGGGAAAACTTCCCAAGACCTCCACCTGACCTTATCGATGGAGAAGCGGAGTGGGAAGTGGAGCACATTCTAGACTCAATGTGAAAAGGCCGAGGGCGCAAGATGCACTACCTAGTCAAGTGGAAGGGATTCCCAGACTCTGACAGTTCGTGGGAACCAGCTGGGAATATCTTTGCCCCAGCCCTTATCTCGGAGTTCCATGTCCAACACCCAGAAGCGCCCAAGGATAGTTAAAAGAACAGCCTCCGACTCTATTGAATCCCCAGTACATGCTCTCTCAGCAACATTCTAACACCATCCATTCGATTATGTCTTTCATTGCTGCCAACGCTGCCGTCGATGCCTTCACTGCCACTACCATGGTGGTCGAGAACTTCCCTTCCGCTCACCCCTCTACCTGCCCCTCCTCCCCTATTGACTACAAGACTGCTGAGGCCCGAGTCAAGAACCAGTCCCCAAACCCGAACGACGACTTTGAACACAGCAAAGAGCCACACCCGAATGACCTGTTAGGTATGGAGTTGGATGACAAGGTGCCAGAGTTCCCATTTTTCACCAACAACCCTAACTCCTCGACCTACTTCCCCCTCAAAATCACCATGGCTGATGGAACTGTCGCCATCGCCAAATACATATTCTACACCAATGGAGGGATGGACATCACTGGGTGTATGAAGAAAGACGGCCCTGTCTATGGGGCCCCAGTCTATTTAGAAGAAAGGTATACAGGATGCCTTCATCACACGATGACTGATGAGCAGCTCGGACATCTGGCTGCCAAGGACTCTTGTGCCTTTGCCATCGATGAGGTGCTGAACGATATGCGCCTTCCACATCTCAAAGCTGAGGTGATGAGACTGCGGAAGAATCTGACATTGCGTATGACGCTCAATAAACAATACAAGGAGCACGCGAAAATGATGGCAAGGCTGACCAACAGGATGTTCCAAGTCGAACAAGAGTTGGTGGAGATCAGGAAAAGGCTGGAGATAGGAGATGCATACCAGACCATCGCTGAACAGTACGCCGACACGTATGCACGACCCCTCCCCCCACGATCATTGGGGGCTGCCCCAAGGCTGATACCAAACCGGTTCGAAATGCCATGAATGCACAAGAACCCTCGCGGAGAGACATGTTGGCGGTGTGATAGTAAGTACCACATTAGCTGGAACTGCCCCCTCAATCGCAAGTGGTGCTGGCACTGTCGCAGCAATCTCCACTGGAGCCAGTTTTGTATCTTCCGCCGTGTGGGAGTCGCCCCAACGATCGTCAATCCGTTGGGATGGTGCGGCAAGTGTCTCTGCCACAACTCCGGGCACCGCAAGCTGGACTGCCCAATCCACGATTTATGTCACCTATGCGGCCAGCGCGGCCCATATGGGTTCCTCCACACCCACCAATGCCCGCAAGACTCAGACAAGGAGAATTACACGCTGGATGATTGTAATGTAGCCGACGATTATCTGGACTTAGTGCAGGATGATGATGGTACGAGTCGTTTCTAGCTGGGTCTGCTAGAACCAGAAGAGGGGGTGATGTTACAATCCCTGCTGAGCAACCCTGTTTTCTTCCACCTCCCCAACAGTGACCCATCCTTACCACCCACTCTGCACTTCATGATCACGTCTCCGTCCTGGGACCCATCACGTGCCTTACTCCCATCCCCGTGACTTGCTTTGGACTTGTTTACATACTGTATATCTATGTTTGCTTCCTTATCTCATTATCTCTTTATCTTTACGTTCGGACACTTACTTAATACCCTATCAGAAGCCCGACTTTACGCCGTCCACTTCCGTATATTCGGGCCCACTTGACTCTGGTTCCTTATCTTATAGACGCCCATTTGATTATGTATATAAGTCCACTGTAGCTACATTGTAGACCCCAGACTCAACTTATTGAATACATCGGTGTTCATCTTCTGGACCTCCCTTTGAAACCTTTGACTCGATTGTCTCAGTGCTTCCGGCACTTTCCGCTCAACATCGTCACTAGGGAACAGCCCCTTTGACTTTGACTCATCCATTTAAACTCCAAGAGATCCTGTTGATCTCTTATCTGAACGAATGTACAAAGCTGTCACACAAGTTGTGCGGAACGTCTCACACCGGACATAACAAAACTGAGTCAATGAGTCCCCAATTTGAAATGGGTGTAGCTCCACAGGTTTTGATCAGAATTACATAATTATTGTTGCATTACATAACCCTTATCTTGTACCATTTATGGTCTACCAAGACTTTGTTTATATTTGTTTTGGCTGATGTGATATTCAACACACAGTGCAAAAGTGCAAAACATTGACTCAGTTTTGTGAGGCACTGTAACTCGAAACCGAATGCGTGTGCACGCGACTCGAAAAACGTCACGTTTTGTCACAAAACCTGTCACAAGTCATCGGAAACCGTCACACACAGACTCCCCACAAAGCGATTAACTATCCCAAAACAATTACAAAACGCAGATGGCTCCCCAAATGCAATCCACGATATCCATCAATGTGTCGATCTCATTATTACTACAAACAATAGACCACAACAACACCAATTCTATATCGCATCTATCAGTACCAACAATATGATCCTAGGATATCCATGGTTCGTGGGGAATAACCCACATATAGATTGGTCACAAGGACGGTTACGAGAATCTATTACCTTTCAGGTACCGCATGAACAAATCAAACGTGTGAACATTGCACAAGAGCTAGCCATCAAAGCCAAAAACACAACTGAGCAAACATGGGACCAAGTCATACCCAAAGAATATTATCGCCATCAGAAGGTTTTCAGTGACCAGGAAGCTCAACGCTTCCCTGCAGAACGACCCTGGGATCATAAGATTGAACTAAAACCAGATGCACCCGCAATGCTAGATTGTAAGATCTACCCACTCGGTCCAAATGAACAAGATGCGTTGAATAAATTCCTCGAAGAACACCTCCAAAAAGGTTACATTACAGAATCAAAATCACCCTATGCCTCCCCATTCTTCTTCATTAAGAAGAAGGACAGAAAACTACACCCCGTCCAAGACTATCGCAAACTCAATAACTTAACCATTCGCAATACTTACCCACTCCCTCTCATTCCAGAACTTATTGATCGTGTATGGGGCAGTACGCTATTCACCAAGATGGATGTCTGATGGGGTTACAACAACATCCGCATTGTACTGGAAGACTGATGGAAGGCCGCATTCAAAACGAATCGAGGACTCTATGAGCCTAATGTCATGTTTTTTGGACTAACCAATTCTCCCACAACCTTCCAAACAATGATGAACGCTGAATTCTGAGAAGAACTCAATGAGCATGATGCCTCAGGAAAAGCTTGGTTCACCGTATACATGGACGATATTCTAATTCACACCGATCATGATCTCACCAACCACCGCTCCAAAGTCCATCGCATCTTAGATAAGCTCAGTAAATTGGATCTCTACCTCAAGCCTGAAAAATGCGTGTTTGAACAAACGTGAATAGAATACCTTGGTCTGATCCTCGAAGGAAATCAGGTGCATATGGACCCAGTGAAAGTAGAAGGGGTTGCATCCTGGAGTGTCCCTAAGACAGTCAAAGAAGTCTGCTCATTCTTAGGCTTCTGTCAATTCTACCAAAGATTCATTCAAAGTTTTAGTAAAATCACAGCCCCCCTAAACACCCTTACAAGTATGAAGACCCCTTGGCAGTGGACTGCAAAAGAACAGGATGCATTTGATACCCTTAAACAATGCGTCACCTCTCAGCCCGTCCTGGCACAACTGGATTTCACAAAACCCTTCATAGTTGATACAGATGCATCAGGATACGCTATTGGCACCACCCTCAGTCAGAAAGATCTAAATGATTGCTTACATCCCATTGCATATCTGTCAAAAACACTAGATGTCACACAGCGCAACTGGGATATCTATGATCGAGAACTCTTTGCAGTTATGATGGCATTCCGGATCTGGTGGCAATATCTCCTAGGAGCCCAGCATAAGGTACAAGTATGTACAGACCACAACAACCTCCAATACTTCAAAGAGCCTCAGAAATTAAATCGACACCAAGCACGTTGGCTCCAGGAGTTAGCTGACTTCAATTTCACATTAGAACACGTCCCTGGGAAATTACATATGGTAGCAGACATGCTGTCATGATGACCCAACGTGGAACAAGGAATAAATGATAACAATGCAGTTACCATGCTACCAGCCACGTTATTTGCAAAAGTGATGTGCACTGCCAGACTCCCGTTCCCTACAACCCTACCAGAGCAGTGTGAAATCCTACAACAACATCACGATCACGTCCTCGCAGGACACCCGGGTATAGATAAGACTACTAGGAAGGTTCAACAAGATTATGAGGGTCTGGGTTTATGAGAATTCATACAAGAATATGTGTGTGGCTGCACGAAGTGCCAGGAAAACAAGCTGAAGCTGTCAAAAAAGGCGCTGCTCTATCTGATTGATGTCCCAGCATCAGCCAGACTGTTCCAATATGTTGCTATGGATCTCATCACAGATCTCCCCCTGGCAGGACATTACGATGTGGTACTTACAATTGTTGATCAGGGCTGCTCTAAAGCAGCTAAATTTATTCCCTGCACCAAAGACATCACGGGCAAAGGAGTCACGACATTATATTACCGACATATATTTCCACTCTTCAGACTCCCACAGCAGATCATTTCAGATCGTGATCTGCATTTTACCTCCCATTTTTCATGCATGCTCACTAAAACCCTACACATTCAGCAAAATTTATCAACAGCCTTTCACCCTCGAACCAATGGCACTAGTGAGCATATGAATCTATGGCTCAAGCAGTACCTCCATCTCTGGCTTGGAGACAATCAGCACCGCTGGCCTGAATATCTCCTGCTGGCCGAATACGTGCATAATTCCTGGACACATGATTGCACTAAATTAACACCACATGCCCTAATTCATGGCATATCATTCGATTGGAAGGCCCATGCTACGGAGACGGGTGTCCCCCGTTTAGACAACTGCTTACGTAGTCTTCAAACCGCCTGCATGCACGCCGAAAATGCACTCCAATCCCCAACAGACCTATCCTGCCTGCCGACCCTCGAGGTCGGCACCCAGGTGTGGCTTGAGGGCAGACACCTCAAGACACATTTTCCCTCCATCAAACTGGCCCCCCAGTGTTACGGCCCCTTCGTAATCACGGCCCGCATCTCTCCTGTTGTCTATCGCCTCTCTTTGCCTCCCCACATGAAAATACATGATATCTTCCACATAGATTTGCTCACCCCCTATCAGGAAACATTGGCACATGGTCCAAATTACTTAAGACCACCACCTGACATCATCAACATGGAGGAAGAATATGAAGTTGATGCAATATTAAACCACCAACATCATGGATGCTCTAAAAAGCTTCAATATCTGGTTAGCTGGAAAGGATATCCCACAAGTGACAATTCCTGGGTAAATGAACATGATTGCCATGCCCCAGACTTAGTAAAACAATACAACAACTTGCTATCTAGGCGCCAGGGTCAGCACCACCCTTGAGAAGGGGGTGATTTCACCTTTCCTTTTAATTCCCCAACCAATATCAGACCCACTCTCTTTCACCCCACATACTTCTATCACCCTAGCACACATTAAACAAACCACTCACATCTCTCGATCCAGACAGCTCATTCAATCATCACCCAGAATGTCTACTTCTTGCTGCTCACCTATTCCCATCATTGACCCTACCATCTTTGAAGCTACTCAGGCAGCAATCCAAGATGCAGCAACAAAGGCAGCATTACGACAACCACTGGATGCCCCAACCATTCCCCCACTCCAGTACCATCACCAGTTCATTCTCCTCCACCCCCTCCTAGCCCCTTCACCATGACAGACGACCCTAACATTAATATCACTCGAGCAATGACACTAACCACACAGAATCAAGCCTTGGGCCATGAAATTCATGCTAGAGCCCTAGTGCTGCTCCAAGAGGCCAGAGCACAGTTGGGAGCTTCTGCCCCCCCCCACCTGACAACCCTGCATTTATTTACCACCCAACTTCACCTGATCCTGACCCACTACCAGCAACAGACATTATCACTCAGACACAAAGAGAAGTCGAAGAGGGTAACGACTTAGCTGACCTATATGATCCACCTGGACCACCCTTCCAATGCAACCATCCCCATTCAGCAAACTATCTTGAACACTGCATCACTGACTATGTGGGATGCACAAACATTGCTCGGTGGGTTGCTTACAAGTATGATAGAGAGGCACCTAGAACTGCTGTTACTATGGGGGCCAACCAACCAGTAACGTACCTTCCGCTTCATGTCCAACCATCCTTTCACTTTGACCATGGCCCCAACCCAGTTCTCTCTCAGTTCCAACAACACCTCTTTGATGCAAATCAAACTTACATGGCCCTAGTTGACATTGCCCTGGATGATATGAATGATCTGGGAGCCTGGGCTGAAGTGACCCACTTCCATTATGCTACTAGATATCTGGAAGAAGCACACTATATGGCAGCACACTGGTGTCGTCAAGTGGATAGAAGCACACAACACATGCAGACAACTATACATGCCCTATCCCATGGGGATGTTTATTACCATCTCTTCCCTCATCTCACCTTTGCCTATGCCCCTGATCATCACATCAGCTCCACACATGCCATCAGATATGCCCCCCATCCAGAATTACGTGCTGTCCTTGGGGCTGGAGGACCAGGAAGCAGCCAACTACCCAGTTGACCTCGTCAACACTGTCCACCTCCTCGTGTTGTTGACCTCACCTTGGATGACTAACTGAGTTGCTTGGGGTCAAGCAATGCCTACAATGGGGGTGATGTAACATTTTGATCCTTTGACTGTCTTTGTTTTTCTTTCTTAAACCACCCAATGAGCTATCTACTGATCATCTGATTACAGAAGGGTTCAACCCCCTCTGTATGAGATCTAGCCCCCATATTTACCTTCTCCATGACGCAAGTATACTTATCTATGATATCATCTGTGACACAGCTATGATCTCATTTACTATTTACTTGTCCTTACTACTGGCTAGACTCTTTCCTAAATAGCTCCCACATCATGTATTTAAGCCTGCCCAACTAAAGGGAACAGACCTTAAGTCTGTTCTCCTGTGTTCAATTCAGGTGTTCAGAACTCACCGTGAAAACTCCCTTGAACTCTTTAAGTTGCGACTTAAAGAGCCTTCGAACCCCAGAAACTTGTAGCAGGACTGTTGTGTCACTGCTCAACTTCGCGTCTTGCGTGTGCCCCTCTTGAGTCAGTGGGCTGGATGTTATCTTGATCACCTCTTGATCTTGATAGCTTGACTGGTCTTGACTGTTGTCTTGGCCTTGATTTCTCCTAATCAGTCTTGATAGGAGAACTTGCTTTGGATCACCTCAGATCCCAAACAACAACTTGACACAGCACGCACCTAGCTGTGACAGATTATGACTGGTAAAGTTGATTGTTGGGTATTGTACTCATAAACTACATAAAAAAGGTGTAGAATAGCCCCAAGAATACACCTATCCATTTCTTTATCACTTTTAGCTTCTTGCTCATGCTACCTAGCTCAACTTTATTTTCTCTAGTAATACCATCTACTACTGTATACTGTAAAATGGCCATACTGTACCTGTACTGTACTGTCAGTGATCCAGTGAGTACCAAAAACAGTAGGTCTATGGGTCAGCTGTACCCATCCCTCACCATCAAATAGATGGCCATCACCATCAAACAGACAGCATGCAGCCCTAGTAAAGGGGCAAAGGGTGCAGTGGATTTCCAAATCAGAGATATCTAGGCTGAAGGTACAAGATGTCAAGTCTGGGGTTCTACTGACTGTCTACAGGGTCTTAAGTACTGTATCAGAGATCTGGTACTGTAGATAATCAAGTCCTTATCATCCAATAGTAGCTAAGAAGTCCAGGATAGGAATGGGTCTTATCAAGATAAGGTGCAGCATGGGAATTAGGGCCTAGCACAAGTGCACTCATGAGTTACCCGGATCTGAACTCGTGGGTATTTAGATTAGATAATCCCATACTCGGATCCGCATGAGTATGTTCCCATGGATCACCCGGAGCTGCGAGTCCTATACTCGCACGGATCCAAGTACTCGTGGGTATACTTGTAGGTTTACTTGTAAGGTTTGAGGCAGCCAGAGATCTTCATCTTGCATACACAGAAAGAATATATATATTACTACAATCCCACGAAGTTTCAAGTCAGATCATGCATCCGATCCAAAATAAAACAAGAATCAGTTACAATATCTATAGAAATGCGAAAAAACACAAAAAAACGCGAAAAAACATGAAGTGTGGGGCACGCTGATCAGACCGTGCATTGCCTTCCTATCTAGGAAGGTAGGCTTAAGAATGCACGTGTCGGCACACGTCGGTACAGAGATGCCGGGATCACGCCTAATTGATAAGATCAAAAACGCATTCACAATTAATTAGATACTTAGGATATACATCTAAGTGATAAGATCAAAAATGTGTTCACAGTTAATTAGATACTTGGGATATACATCTAATACAAGTGATAAGATCAAAAATGCGTTCACAATTAATTAGATACTTAGGATGTACATCTAAGTGATAAGATCAAAAATGTGTTCACAATTAATTAGATACTTGGGATATACATCTAAGTGATAAGATCAAAAACGCGTTCACAGTTAATTAGATACTTAGGATATACATCTAATACAAGTGATAAGATCAAAAATGCATTCACAATTAATTAGATACTAAAGATATACATCTAAGATAATACAAGTGATAAGATCAAAACGCGTTCACAATTAAATAGATACAAGTGATAAAATCAATTCTGCATAACCCTATATATAATATATTGTGTGTCTTTGCCAGTGAGGCTGGGTGGCTTAGTGGTTAGAGCACCGGACCGAGCTTGTTCCCGGAGGTCTTAGGTTCAATCCATGTTTCAGCCATTTCTGTTCTAGGTTGATGAGCCTAGTAAAAAAATAATTTTATATAATAATATTCCCACGAGTATTCCACAAGTACCCATGTGGGTACCCAGGGTGCCAAAATCAATACCCAGATCTGCATGAGTATTTCCCACGGATCACCCAGATCCGCGAGTATCAATACCCACGAGTTTTCCCACGGCTCTACTCAAAAAACTCATGAGTTACCTGGACTCGTGCTATGCCCTAATGGGAATAGTCCCATAGGAGTCAGAGGCAGTGTGGGAGCAGCAAGTCCTATAGGAGTTAGATTGATGTGGGAATACTCCCTCAGGAGTCTGGGGAATCAGATGATGGATCAGATGATGGAGAATCACAGAATCAAGATAGGGCTATGATCTAGTCACATGGTCCAGGGTCACATGGTCTAAGGTCTTGTGATCATAAGGGGCTGATACCAGCTAAAGTCATCCAGTCATCTCAGACTGGCAGGGTCAGGATGGTGGGGAGAATGGTCCTATGAATGTCAGTCATAGGCATCAGAGTAGGGCTGAGGGTGACAGGGAGGTCCCAAGGCAGCAAGCCAAGGGCATCAAGGGTGGAGGAGGGATGTCCAACAGTGTCAGTGGCAGAACTACTGGTAGGTCAGACAGGGGTGTGAAGAGGGGATATGAGTGGGGTCAGTGTTACAACTGTTGCCCAGTGACCCTCTTTTCTTTACTCTTCCTAATGCAAATCCTTCTCTTCTGCCTATGTTACACTTTCTGATCATGTCCCCTTCCTGGCAACCCCCATGTGACCTGTCCCCATGATTGTCTTTGTACTTGTCAATGCCATGTTTATCTATGTTTACCTCATATTGCCTTATCTTCTTATCTCTTATCTCTACAACCAGACACTTACTTAATTCCCTATCAGAAGTCAAGCTTTACACCCTCCACTTCTGGATATTTGGGCCCACTTGACTCTGTGCTTCTTCATTAGATAATTGCCACCTTCCTTGTGTATATAAGTCCGTAGTACCTACCTTGTAGACCTTAGACTCAACTTATTGAATACATCAGTGCTTGTCTTCTGGATGACCTCCTTTGAACTTTGACTTTGTTGTCTCAGTGCTTTTGGTGCTTCTCCACTCACCATTGTTATTGGGAACAGCCCCTCTAACTTTGACTCATCATACGTCACTGCAAGAAGTCCTATTGACTTCTTATCTGAAACATCGAACAAACACTGTCACACAAGTCATGTGGAATGTCCCACACCAGATGTAACAGTCAGCCTAGTGAATAGCAGGGGTAACCCCCAGGTATCTTCATTGGTACCCGTACCCGTACCCGTACCCGTCGCTACGGGTACGGGTAACCCGCGGGTTACCCGCGGGTCACCTGCGGGTTGCCTGTGTTAAACGCATGCAAGTTCTTTACTTGCATCGCGCATTTCGGATATCCGGCCCGGGCCATCCCGGATGTTACGAACTACCCAGCGTACCAAACAGACGGCAAGACGTGGGGGACACGTAAGCAGTGACAGTAGCCGCGCGGGGTCCGCAAGGACATCGCCGGCTTAGTCATGATGTCCCACGCCGAAGTCCAGAAGACAGATACGGCATGAGGTACAGAAGCAGATCACGTGACAGTAAGGTTTGATGCCTCGTGTACAGAAGGACCCTGAACCTTAGTTGACGTGGGAAGACGGTGGCGCTGGTTCTGATGGAAGGTTCCATAGTCACACGTCCAGAACCACAAGCGTCTAGATAAGACTGATAAGAACGGATGACTAAGCTAGTACCAGCATGTATATATACCCTAGCTAGTCTCGCTCAGATGGTTCCCCATCTTGAGCTCCTGTGACAATCAGTAGCCTTGTGGACCTTTAACTTCCTTCCTTGCGTCTCACCACCCGAACTCGTCCCTTTGGTACTCGTCCTCTGTGACTTGTACACTGAGCCTGTGACTTTGGTAGACCCTGCGTCGGACTTATTGTCTTCCGCATCGACCCAAGATCGTCCCGACCTTGTCTCTGTGACCTAGCCGCCCGTACTCGACTATGTACGCCCCTCTGAGCGTAACACCGGACCAAGGAGATACACAACGCGTTCATTTATGGCTGCTTAAGATCCCTCAATGACTCTTGTTTTATGCTCAGAAGATTAAGATAATTCATTATTCCATTTTTATTTTATTATGCTGGTCTCAATTTTATACAAGCACAACTAAAATCCACCCCAATATACAGAGATGATTAGATAGGATGTAATAGAACATTGAATGAAAAGCCTGTCAGATAACCACACAGAATTGTTACGTCCGGTGCGGGACGTTCCACACGACTTGTGTGACAGCGTTCGTTCGTATATCAGATAAGAGACTAATGAGACCTCTTGGAGTTATGCGGGAAGAGTCAAAGTCAAAGAGGCTGTACTCTAAGACGATGTTGAACGGAAAGTACCAGAAGTACTTGAGACGGTCGAGTCAGAGCGTTCAAGGGGAAGTCCAGAAGACAAGCACCGATGTATTCAATAAGTCGAGTCTGAGGTCTACAGTGTAGTTACAGCGGACTTATATACGTAATCGAATGAGCGTCTAGAGATAAGATAACGTGGAGTCATGTGGGCCCAAATATACGAAAGCGGAGGGCGTAGAGCCTGGCTTCTGATAGGGTATTAAGTAAGTGTCCGGTCGTAAAGATAACGAGATAAAGGATAACGCGATAAGAGTCAAACATAGGTAAACAATGAGTCAACAAGTCCAAAGCGAATCACGGGGACGGGAGTAGGGCACATGAGGGGTCCCAGGATGGGGACGTGATCAGGAAGTGTAGGGTAGGTGGTAAAGAGGGGTCATCGTTGGGGAGGGTGAAGAAAACGGGGTTACTTGGCAGAGACTGTAACATCACCCCCTCTTCTGGTTCTAGCAGACCCGGCTAGAAACGACTCGTACCGTCATCATCCTGTACCAACTCCAGGTAATCGTCGGCTACATTACGATCATCCATTGTGTAGTTCTCCTTATCTGAGTCTTGTGGGCATTGGTGAGTACGGAGAAACCCATAAGGGCCGCGTTGACCACACGAGCGACAGAGATCATGGACTGGACAGTCCAGTTCTCGATGTCCTGCATTGTGACGGAGACACTTGCCGCACCAGCCGGATGGATTGATAATGGCCGGGGCGGCTCCTATACGGCGGAAAATGCAGAACCGGCTCCAGTGGAGGTTGCTGCGACAGTGCCGACACCACTTGCGGTTGAGGGGGCAGTTCCAACTGATATGGTACTTACTGTCGCACCTCCAACATGTCTCTCCTCGGGGGTTCTCGTGCATACGCGGCATCTCAAACTGATTTGGTAGCAGTTTTGGGGCGGCCCCCAATGATCACGGGGGGAGAGGTCATGCATATGTATCGGCGTACCTTTCAGCGATGGTCTGGTACGCATCCCCTGCCTCCAACCTCTTTCGAATCTCTACCAGTTCCTGCTCCACTTGAAACATGCCATTGGTCAACCGCGCCATCATCTTTGCATGCTCTTTGTACTGTTGGTTAAGTGTTGTGCGCAGTGTCAAGTTCTTCCGCAGTCTCATTACCTCAGCTTTGAGACGCGGAAGGCGCATGTCATTCAGTACCTCGTCGATCGCGAAGGCGTGAGAGTCCTCGGCGGCCAGGTGTCCGAGTTGTTCATCGGTCATGGTGTGGTGAAGGCGTCCCGTGTACCTCTCTTTAAATAGACTGGGGCCCCATAGACAGGGCCGTTCTTTTTCATACACCCAGCTACGTCCATTCCTCTGTTGGTGTAGAATATGTACTTCGCAATGGCGACTGTCCCGTCAGCCATGGTGATCTCGAGCGGGAAATACGTCGAGGAGTTCGGGTTATTGGTGAAGAAAGGGAACTCCGGCACCTCGTCATCCAACTCCATACCTAACAGGTCATTCGGGTGCGGCTCTTCACTGTGTTCGAAGTCGTCATTCGGGTTAGGGGACTGGTTCTTGACCCGAGCCTCAGTGGCCTTGTAGTCGATGGGTGAGGAGGGGCGTGTGGAAGGGTGAGCGGATGGGAAATTCTCGACAACTACGGTGGTGGCCGTGAAGGCATCAACGGCAGCGTTGGCGGCGACAAAGACATAATTGATTGGATGGTGGTAGGACGTTGCTGTGAGAGCATGTACTGGGGAATTTGTCTGGGGTCTGGGGCTACTCTTTTAACTGTCTTTGGGCGCTTCTGGATGTCGGACATGGAACTCCGAGATAAGAACCGGGGCGAAGATATTCCCGGCTGGTTCCCACGAGTTGTCAGAGTCAGGGAACCCTTTCCACTTGATAAGGTATTGCAGTTTGCGCCCACGGCCTTTGTACCTGGAGTCTAGAACCTGCTCCACTTCCCACTCCGCTTCACCATCAATTAATTCAGGGGGGGTCTTGGGAAGTTTTCCCCGTGCAGGGACGTTTCCTTGTAGGGTGTCAGAAGTCGAGCATGGAAGACCGGATGGATCTCCATGTGGGTGGAAGTTCGAGTTCGTATGACACATCTGACAGCTTCCTTGTTATCTTGAAGGGTCTGTGACGTCGGGGCGCTAGTTTGGCCGTTGGGTGTGACGTACGAATGTGCTTCCCTTCTAACCAGACAAGTTCATTGGTCTGATAAGGTGTGAACTTTGATGGCCTTTCTGAGAGGGCCTGTTGCGCCTTCAGCAGGTTTCATTGGCTGATTTCCTAATCTCATCCCATTGGTTGATACGTTGCGCAGCTGAGGGGACATTTGTGGGTTTTGCGGCCCAGGTGGTGCGCGGTGTCCATCCCATGATAAGTGAAAATGGGGAAGCTTTAGTGGTTCCGTTGGGCCAGGAATTGTGCGCAAATTCCGCAGTTGCCAGCCAGTCAGCCCAATCGTCCTGTCGCCCATTGCACCAGAATCGCAGATACTGTTCTAACCACTGGTTCGTCCTTTCTGACTGCCCATCAGTCTGTGGATGATAGGCAGTGGAGATGTTTTGGGTGACGTCTAAGACTTTACAGAGAGCCTTGGCAAATGTGGAGGTAAAACGGGGGTCTCGGTCGGAGATAATCTTTTCAGGGATGCCATAATGTCTGTAGACGTGATCCAGGTAGAGCTTGGCTACTCCTTCTGCTGTAATGGACTCGTTGCATGGTATAAACAATGCTGCCTTGGAACAGTCGTGGTCTGTGATGGTCAAAATGGAATCAAAGCCTCTGGAAATGGGAAGCTTGACGATGAAATCCATTGCAATGGTCTGGAACGGGAGCGAGGTCACAGGAGTAATTGGGGATAACGCTGGTGGATGTGGGTGCGTGTTTATTTTATTGGCTTGGCAGTCCGCGCATCCTTTCACATAGGTTTCCACGTCCTTTTTCATGTTTGGCCACCAGTAATCTCGTTTGGCCAAGGCATATGTATTCGCAATGCCAGGGTGTCCTGCGGAGGGGAGGTCGTGGTGAAAATGGATCACCCCCCTCTTAATGTTGTCACCACCGGTGACAACGAGACGATCCTCGTCCTTCCACCAAAGTCCGTCAACCTCTTTCAGGTTATGTGTGTCTGCCCACATTCGACATAGTTGCTGATTCATATTTTGCGAGACTTGGGCCCATAGATCCATGTCATGAAGACTGACGACAGCCGTCTTTGCAAAGACTTCTTCAGGGAGTACAGTGATATCATTGTTGTCCTCCTCCCCGCTGCTCAGGTCGGGTCGTCGCGACAGGGCATCTGCGCGTGCATTGCGACTTCCTGCAATGTGTTTCAATATAAAGTTGTATTCCTCTAGCTCGAGGACTTCGCGTGCAACTTGTCGGCTGATTTTGTGAGGTTCTTTCCAATAGAGCAGATTGGAATGGTCCGTGTGGATGACAGTCTTGTGAGGGGTCCCCGCCAAGTATGGCCGCCAGTGTCGTAGTGCTTTTACAATGGCGAGCAATTCTCTATCCCAGATGTCATAATTTCGTTCGGCCGGTGAGAATGTCTCTGAGTAGAAGGCGACCGGGTGAAGTAATCCCGTTGCGTCTCTTTGGTTTAATACCGCACCATTGGCAAAGTGCAATGCGTCGACTTCTAATTCGAAGGGCTTTTCTAAGTCTGGCTGTAGAAGGACTGGTTCTGAGCCAACGATATCTCGAATACGTTCGAAGGCTTGTTGTTGTTCACTCGTCCAGTGCCAGGGTACATTTTTCTTTAACAGCCCATTTAATGGCTGGGCGATTCCTGAGAACCCTCGTACGAATCGTCGGTAGAAGTTGCAGAATCCAACGAAGGATCGCACATCCTTGACACATGTGGGTGTGGGCCATTCCCGGATTCCTTGTACCTTCACCGGGTCCATCCGCACACGTCCGTTTTCTAGAATAACTCCCAGGTACTCGACGCTTTGTTGTTCAAATGAGCACTTGGCCGGTTTAAGATAAAGGTCGTGTTCGTGCAGGATATCTAGCACTTGGTGCACCCGTTCTCGGTGGTGGGTAAGGTCGTCTGTGGTGGCTACAAGGATGTCGTCCATATATACTACCACCTCTCCAGTGAGAATAAGGTTGCGAAAGATATGATTCATCATTGCTTGAAAGGTGGCCGGCGAGTTGGTGAGACCGAAAAACATGACATTTGGTTCAAAGAGCCCTTGGTTAGTTTTGAAAGCCGCTTTACACTGATCCCCTTCTTTGATCCTGATGTTATTGTACCCCCACGGACATCCATCTTGGAGAACAGGGATTTATCTCGCATGGTATCAATGAGTTCTGAGATAAGCGGTAGGGGGTAGGCGTTCTTTACAGTGTAAGCATTTATTCGTCGGTAATCTTGGACAGGTCGAAGTTTGCCATCTTTCTTCTTGATAAAGAAGAATGGTGATGCGTATGGCGACTTCGATGGACGAATATACCCTTTTGCCAAGTGCTCTTCGAGGAATGCCGTAAGTGCCGTTTGTTCCGCCTGCGACAATGGGTAGATTTTACAATCGATTGCTGATGGGGTGTCGGGTGCGAA
This sequence comes from Multifurca ochricompacta, assembly GCA_022496185.1. Lineage (NCBI taxonomy): Eukaryota > Fungi > Basidiomycota > Agaricomycetes > Russulales > Russulaceae > Multifurca > Multifurca ochricompacta. The sequence continues at coordinate 101,265 of WTXG01000031.1, read as the reverse complement.
TTCTATGGCATGGTCCCATGGTCGCGCAGGTGGGAAATGCTGCGATTCCGCCTCTGAAAACACTTTCCAGTGTCGGTGGTAAGCTTCCGGCACTACCTCCTCAAAGGTTTTCTCTGAGTGTCCCTCCACTGCCTTCTGGGCAAGCTCCGACGCTTTGGTGACAAAGCAATGTCCCGCATCCTCGTCCTCATCCTCTGTTCTTCGTACCGCCGAATGTCGAGCCATATAGTCGTACCCCATGGATGTGATCAGGACAGGGTAGAATTCTTTGTCCATGGTGGCGTCACTCCAGTTAATCTTTGGTTCGAATGCTGCAAGCCAGGGATACCCTAGGATCAAATCTTCGTCTCCTAAGTTGGTAACTAGGAAGCGAATGACTTTGGTTTGTTCTCCCACTTGGACATTAAGATCAGTATAATGCGTAATCTTTCCTGCCCGATTAGCCGTTCCGTCGATATTCCAAATATTCTTCTCCTGGGGGAGTGCCAGCATCCCCAATCCCATGGTCCTTGCCATTCGCGGGCTAATAAAGTTGTCGGTGGCTCCTGAATCTATCAGGATGTCACGATCGGCCGTCTTCTGTGTAGTCTCGAAATGTACTGGTATTTTCAGTGATTTGAAGCGACTAGTATACACAGAGGTTACATGTAATGCTCGTGCCCAGGCCGACGGGGTAGAGCCGGTCAAAAATCCTTTTTCGCGAACGCTTTTTCTACCAGGATCGCTCGCACTTCCTCACTCTCCTTCATCATGTTTGACCAGATTTCTTGTGCCTTTTCCTCCTTCATCGGCGTTTTCTTATCGACAGTCGGTGGGTTGTTGCGGACAGGTGTGACTGTAGCTTCAGCCACGCGCGCTCCTTTCTTAGGGCACTCTCGAGACATGTGCCCTTGCGCCTTACAACGGAAGCATCTTCCTTCCTTCATCAACGTTTGTCTTTCGTCTTCGGTGAGTGTGGCCCGGGCCCTGGTTCTATCTGCCGAGGTATCCATGGCGTTTGGGTCTCTTTGGGAGGCATGTGCAGGTTTAACCCCGAAGGCCGCCTTCCACTGATCACGGGTCTTTCCCTTCTTGGTATCGACTCCAAAACGTGTCTGGAAGTCGAGATAGTCTTGCTGCTGTCGTTGGGCAGCATCAACCCATGTATCCCAGTCGCTAGGGTGGTGAAACTGGATGATATTTTTGACTAGCGGGTTCGGAAGTCCTTGGGAGAAGAGGTCTAGTGTTGCCTCTTCATCTGTGTCGTACCCGGCCCGATTGGCCAAGCTTCTGAATTTCGCCACATAGGCGTCCAAATCTCCTTTGTCCATTTTCAGGGACTTCAGTTCGCAGGCAGCCTTCTGCTTTGCTTGCCCGTCCGTGAATGCATCTTTAAATCGCTGAGCGATGGTCTCCCAAAGACCTTCACTCGTGGTACGACGCCCACTCTCAACCTGTTCGTTCAACCATTCCAGTTGTTCCATCGTCCAGTCGTCCACTGCATCCCCCCGGATGAGCGATAAGAATAAGTTGGCTCGTTGGAAGGGGTTGATTATTTGGGGGACGTCGTGGTTGAAGTTCTTGAATGTCGTGAACTCCAACATGAACTTTTTACTTTGTGACCGATCCCCAGTGAACGTCTGGGGTAGTACACCTGATAGTCGTCCCAAGGGTGGGGGAATGTTTGGTGGCAACATAGCTGGTGGGGGTGGTGGCGGAGGAGGGGCTGGGTCTGGGAGCTGGGCGGCAATAGTGGACATTTTTCGTGGTGTGACGGTATTGGTGGACTGTAGGGATATCTGAGGAGTTGTCAAAGCAGGGGCTCTGATCGTGACAACTGCTGGTGCAACTGGGGTTGTAGTCGACGCTAATACCAGTGCTTCTTCGCTGTGTTCTTCTACGTACTCTTCTGGTTCAGAGTCCGTGACAATGGCTGGGGGATTTTCTCTCCACGGCCCTAATCCAAATTCTGGTGGGGCGGGTCCTGTAGTGACCCAAGAGTGTCGGCTATCCGAGTATCGGATACGATACCAAACTCTCTTTTCGTCATCGTATTCTACCGGTTGGTATCTTCCGTCGTGATAGACATAGTATCCAAACTCGGACTCAAAATCTTTCCAGGCGGCAGAGCCAAGTACTTGCTGTGAAAGATTATTCTCGTCTCTGCGTTCGATAAGTTCTTCTCGGAAGAGGGTCTGACTGCGGCTGGAAGCCACTGTGAGAGACTCGACTTGATGTTACGTCCGGTGCAGGACGTTCCACATGACTTGTGTGACAGCGTTCGTTCGTATATCAGATAAGAGACTAATGAGACCTCTTGGAGTTATGCGGGAAGAGTCAAAGTCAAAGAGGCTGTACTCTAAGACGATGTTGAACGGAAAGTACCAGAAGTACTTGAGATGGTCAAGTCAGAGTGTTCAAGGGGAAGTCCAGAAGACAAGCACCGATGTATTCAATAAGTCAAGTCTGAGGTCTACAGTGTAGTTACAGCGGACTTATATACGTAATCGAATGAGCGTCTAGAGATAAGATAACGTGGAGTCATGTGGGCCCAAATATACGAAAGCGGAGGGCGTAGAGCCTGGCTTCTGATAGGGTATTAAGTAAGTGTCCGGTCGTAAAGATAACGAGATAAAGGATAACACGATAAGAGTCAAACATAGGTAAACAATGAGTCAACAAGTCCAAAGCGAATCACGGGGACGGGAGTAGGGCACATGAGGGGTCCCAGGATGGGGACGTGATCAGGAAGTGTAGGGTAGGCGGTAAAGAGGGGTCGTCGTTGGGGAGGGTGAAGAAAACGGGGTTACTTGGCAGAGACTGTAACAAGAATGCAAAAATAATTGACAAATGCATAGTGATTGGCAGGGGCAACCCCTGGATATTTGTTTTGATACCCAGGTTACCCATAAAATGAAACGCGTGCAAGTTCTTTACTTGCATCACGCATTTCGGACACTCGGCCTGGTCCATCCCAGTCAAGGAGATACGCACTTGGATACAACGCGTTCATCTGTAGCTACTCAGGATCCCTCAATAATTGCTGATTTATGTTCAGAAGATTAAGTTTATTCTTTATTTACATTATTATTTTATTTCATTTTGTGGAACAGGCATGGTGCAGGCTTGTACTTTAGATGTACTATATCAGCTACTAGATTAAATGAATGCGTTATCTCGTTATCTCGTTTAATGATGTGATTTGATCATATGTCAGATCTTAGATGTATATTCTATGGATCTAATTAATTTGTGAACACGTTTCTGTTGTGTTATCTATGCGTGATCACAATCTTGTCGGACCAATGGAAAATCGCAGCTGTGATTGTTAAGTCAACCTTCCTTAATAGGAAGGAGATCAGACCAATATGCTGGTCCATGCAATGCAATGTAGTCGCTGCTCTATGCAGCCTGTAGATACACGCGGGCCTTGTTTCAGTAAAGTAATTTGATAATTAGATTATAGAATAGTCTAAAGTAGTCTAGAGTGTATTTTAGATAGTGCCAGACCGGCAGAATTGATCGCACGTTAATAAAACAGTTGCATCATGATTTTTAAGAGAGTGGATCACTGATAACACTTTTATTTTACATCGCACCGTTGATCTGCTTTGATATTTCATAGGATAACACTAGAATATATTTACAGAAACCCTGTAGCATACATCAAATTAAATCTTATCATTTGTTTGCTACAGATGTATTTTATCATTACATTTCTGCTGATCTTGTCAATGACCGATGACCACTTATACCCGCCAAACCCGCTGCACGGGTACGGGTTTCTGGCGGGTTAGGAGTTGTATACCCGTACCCATACCCGTCAAAACCCGCAGCGCTTACCCGCGCGGGTATGAAAACCCTTGCTGATCCCTAAGTCAGCCTCATGAACAGCAAGTCATAGGTGTCATGTAGAGGTTCTATAGGTGCACAGGCCATGGACATCAGTGTAGAGTTGCAAAGCCAAGGGTCAGGAGATGGTGTAGTGCCAAGGAGAGACCAGAGAAAAGAGTGGGGTCATAACACAGCCCTAAGGATGATTGTCAATGATAACTTTCCTTTTTAAAATAAATAGTATTACAAATAACAGTCATGTGACAAGATTACCACTTTAGGGATGTCAGTGGTGGGGGAGAGTTGGGTGAGCTAGAAGCTCTTTTTTTTTAAAAAAAAAAAAAAAAAAAAAAAAAAAAATCAAATTTATTTGCACTTCAGGGTGTGTCCCAAGTCGCGCAGCTGCTACGGTACAGAGCAACTACTAGGGTGGACAGTGGTAACTACTTGTGAGAGCTAGAAGCTCTTGGAGAGCCCCTAGACAACGAATTATAAAATTTTCATTGAAAACATCACGTGAAAGTATCACGTGGAATTTTTTATTGGTGAATTATCAGTAAATTACCACCTTCCCATCAGACCCTCTGTAAATTACCAGTAAATTACCGGCCTCGAATATTTTCCACAACCCTAGCCCACATGGGACATGAAGGATTGCATGTGGCCCCGAGGTTGCCATGTCGCCCGAAGCCTGACTTAACTCAATTCGGGACGTGTGGCATCATCGGACCTTGTGGCGACACATGTTCCACATGTATCCATTAATACGTTCTGATGTGTTTATACACTAGCATCCGTGATTTCTTCCAGAGAGCACCCAATGCGCATGCGCGCAACCATTCGCTGGACACTCCCCTTACCTACGGGCGCGTTTTTGTCCGACGACCCTCGTTCTAACCCATGAGTTGCAGACTGAGAGGCCCCCGGCTGTGTCTACTATTGTCAGACATGTATAAATAAAGAGCCGAGTTGTAGTGCCATCTCAAACACAACTTATGGCGCTTACTGCTCTACTCTCGTTTCTCTCGACGGCCTTTGTAGCGCAGGCATGAACGTAATTTTCTGACCTACCCCTTTTACTCACCAGTAGACAGGCTATAACTTTCGTCCCCCGTCGACTAGCCCGAACGCCACATCAACGAACTATGTTGGCCCAACTAACGGATCCCTCGCAACATCGCCGGTAGTCCCGGGTCAATTTTTCGACCGCATTATTCAGGTAAATGTCCGGGCAATACATTGCCCTCGCTGTGTACTAACTTCAAGCTTCAGATCTGGCTCGAAAATACTGACTTCGCAACTGCCTCTGCTGCTGTATGTTTATTCTTTCTTTTTCACACTGATGTGCCCCTTTGTTGACGTGCACATATACTAGCCTGAGTTTAAATCACTCGCCAGCCGAGGGATATTACTTGATTCGTACTACGGCCTCACACATCCTTCCGAGCCCAATTATGTTGCGACCGTTGGGGGAGATTTCTGGGGCATGGCAAGCGACAACCTCTTTAATATCCCCAGCAAGTGCGTCAAGAGCTTTCACGCGTAGCCATCATTCTTTACGCTAACCGTCGGGTATAGCATTGCTACTATCGTTGACCTCCTTGACACAAAGTCTATATCCTGGGCATCCTATCAGGAGAATATGCCCACTGATGGCTTCACAGGCTTCAGGTCAGTATGTTTTCGCTTGTGAGAAAAGCCTGTCTGAATGGAGCAAAGCTTTTCTTCTGCGAATTATTTATCCCCTGGTTCCTCCCGCACCCGCGCGTTCTACGTGCGCAAGCACAATCCATTAATTATCTACGACTCTGTTGCAACAGTGCCTTCTCGTGCCGCAAGGATCCGCAACTTCAACGACTTTGCGGCAGACGTCAACGCGAACGCAATCCCACAGTGGGTCTTCGTAACTCCGAACCTCGTTAACGACGGCCACGATACCGACGTCAAATTCACTTCCTCGTGGCTCAAATATTGGCTTGAACCGCTGCTTGCGAATCCGAACTTTAACGACGGCCGCACGCTTATATTGCTTACGTTCGACGAGAACGAGACCCAAACGGTGAACAATCAGATCTTTGCCCTTCTCCTTGGGGGCTCCATCCCGGCCTCTCTTCAGGGGACAACTGATTCGACGTTCTACACGCATTACTCGGCACTCAGCACGGTGCAGGCGAACTGGGCTCTTGGCTCTCTCGGCCGCTTTGATACGAACAAGTATGTTCCGGTGGTGCCCCGCGCCCAGACATCCTCTTGTATCTTACCACCCAACCTGACCATCTATATAGGACACTTGCAAATGTGTATTCGCCCGTTGCTGCTGCCGTGGGCTACACTAACCAAGTTGTGACCGGTTCTTCGATTCCTGATCTTAGTCAGAGCGGCACGACCCCCGGTCCGTTGAACCCAGACCCGAGTCTCGTCACACCATACCCTGCGCCAGACACATCCGCTGTCGGCGCAGGCGGTGGACCCGTCTTCGTCTAATAGCGCTATGGAAAGTGCTAGGGGGCTGGACTCGGCCGCTCCACTAGCGCGGGATTAGCGAAGGTTGTGTGGTGGTTGGCCAATAGATATATCGTTCATGTTCTGGTTTGACTGCGGCCACACGGCCCGAAACCCAGTCCCCTGTTCTCCAAAAATTGCGTGTCCGTGTCACGTCTCAAACACCTCGTTCTGTAGACTCGTGCCATGTATCTTGCCGAGACAACGCGTGTGCGGCGGTGAAAGAGATCCGTTGTGAACGCCACGGCTCCCAACTGTTTTGTCACGCCTGGGTGTGCCCGGAAGCACACGTCATCGAGACGCTTAGTTTTGAAGGTCGAGGGCTCTGCCAAGGCCAAGGTCCAAGGGCACAAGGTGCACCTAACCTACTTGGAAGCCGGAAGCCACGTGTTCGGGACGGACCAGACATCGGCAGTTCCCGGTAAACCGTAGTGGCCCCTCAAAAGAACAAGCTCAATGTTCTGTTCTCTCTCCCATGCTCCCATGCCATGATGCCATGGAAGCAGCTACCTCCTGCAACCACTCAACACTTAATATATACAACCAGAATCCCCTACCTGTGTCGTTATTCGCAACAATATGTCAAACTCTTACTTCCCGCAAGCTGCGCTGAATCTACAACCCACAATGTATCTAAACGAGTTGCGTTACAGTCTTCCGGCCCAGATGCTGAAACGTACCTCTGACAGGTGTCTTATTCGTACGGAATTGTTGCACGAGCAGGAACATTTCCTGGTTGTGCAGGCCTCACGGTGAGCTTCTTTATCCTTCCGGAATAAAACCAATCATTTGATTAAGAGGACCTGGAGTGCCTACACCCTCGTGGGGCCTCATAAAGACTTGAGCGTTTGAGCTAGGGGCTCTCGGCATCGGACATCCAAGGGGCTTCTCAACAGACTCGGGAAGCGGCATTTGCTCCGGGCCGCGCTCGCTCATGGCACTCTCAACGTTTTATAAAATTTAGGCTAGTCCTGGGACAGGTTTTTTGTTTTGTGGCTATAACCCCTTGCATGTGGAAAGTTTTGGTCATCCTTTCGTAATCCCGAGAACAAGTTCTGAAGAGACTTTGCCATCCAAGCATGTGCTCTCACTCGTTGGGCTGTTCCATGCGCGTTACGTTGGCATTCCTCAACTATGCACACTGGCATGCACACCCTACGACCCACATCAGTTCCCGATGAGCCTGTAGATCAGCAGGAAGCTACTATTAATTGAGGTACAGTGGTCCCTTTGTGAATATGTATTGTACATAGCAAAGTTGGTCAAAGTTATAAATACAGGTGAGGATTGCAGCACCATCACCACTTGCAGACTTAACATGAGATTTGCTGCTACAAACCTATTCGCTCTTCCAGCGACTGCTGTGGCTCAGGCAAGAGGGAAACTTGAAAATGTGTTCGTCATACTAACTGTCTGACAGGTGGTGACCTTCGTGCCTCCATCACTTGGCCCAACGGTCGCCTCTGACAACTATGTTGGGGCAAGTAATGGATCGTTCCCTGAGGGCAAAAAAGTACACGAGAAATCTTTCGCTCGCTTTGTTCAGGTTGTTTTCCAGACATCTTCCCCATCTGAGGACAGTAAATTTACCTTGGAGATCAAATCTGGCTTGAAAATGAAGACTTTGAAACTGCCAACGCGACAGTGTGTACTGTCATTTTTACAGACTCTCCCCCCTACATGATGCACATATATTAGGCCCTGTTCCAATCTCTTGCAAGTCAAGGAATATAGCTGAATCAGTACTTCGTTTTGACACATCCTTCTCAACCTAATTGTGTTTCAACTGTTGGTAGAGACTTTTGGGATATGGCAAGTGATGACCTCTTTAACATCCCAAGCAAGTAGGTGGGGAAGCATCTGACGTAACCACTGTTTTGCAGTCTGACTATGCCACAGCATTGCTACTATTGTGGATCTCCTTGCTACGGAGGGCTTCTCTTGGGCTTCCTATCAGGAGAGACTCCCCACAGACGTGTTCACAGGTTTCAGGCAAGTATCCTCCCGCTCGCTAGCTCGCCTATTTGACAAGAAATAAAGGTTTGCTTCTGCCGATTACGTTATGCCTGACGCGGTCCCATACGAGTATTACAAACGCAAGCACGACCCATTGATCATATATGATTCAGTCGCTACGGTACCCGCGCGACCTGTGCAAATCCGCAATTTCAACGACTTTGTGGTCGACGTGAACGCGAGTGATCCCACAATGGCTCTTCGTGACCCGAAACATGGTTAATGATGGGCATGACACTGACATCACATATGCCTCCGCGTGGCTCGACTATTGGCTTGTACAGCTACTCTTCGACAAGCGGTTTAATGATGAGCATACGCTCATACTGCTCACGTTCGACGAAAACAAGACCAAATCCAAGAACAACTAGATATGGGCGGCTCTTCTTGACGGCGCGGTCCCAAAACACCTCCATGGGACGATGCACTCAACCTTCTACACACATTACTCAGTGATGAGCATGGTACAAGTGAACTGTGGCCTTGGCTCACTCGGCCGTCGTGATACGAGCAAGTGAGTCCTAGCAGTGTCTTCCTGGACCATTTCACACAATCTTCTCATGTCGCAAACGGGATGTTGGCCAATGTCTATGTGCTCATTGCTGAAAGAGTGGGCTACTAAAATATGGTTGTGCCTCTGTAACACCTGGTGCAGGTGTTCAGCATGACATGTGATGAAGTTGCATAGTGAAACTACAAAGTCAAGTGTACACTGTCTTTCAAGTGTATGGAGGTTGGATGAGAAGTCAACACCAAGGAGCTAATCCCTTAGTGCTGTTGAGCAGAAGAGTGCCAGAAGCACTGAGATGATTCAAGAGTTGGGTCTTAGAGATCACCCAGAAGGTAATGCACCAAGTCAATTAAGAAGTTGAGTCTGAGGTATACAGGCTATCTAGGCAGGCCTTATATACATAATAGAAATTGGAGTCTGAATTGGAGTAATGTACTCAATGTATCAACAAAGTTGTAATCTAACTAGATGGGGAAATGGAGTCAGGGTGGGCCAGGTGAGAATATATGTAGACAAATCTGGTATAGTCACAATTCTGGTGGGAAAATATGTAAGAGTTCATATGTAAAGTATGAGTCAGAGATAAGCACAGCCTGAATCAAAGATAAGGAACAAACAAGCACAAAGGGGGTCATAAACATAATCAACAGAGACAAGCAAAGCCAAATAGCATGTCACATGAAGAGGAAAAAGAAATGAGACAATGTAGTGGGGTTTGTAACATTACCCCCTCTCTAAGTTCTAGCAGAGCCAGCTAGATCAGCATACCATTGTCATCCTGAACCAAGGAGAGGTAGTCATCTGCTACAGCATAGTGGTCAGCATTGTAGTTCTCCTTGTCTTTGTCCGTGGGGCAAACATGTGTTCATAGAAAACCATAGGGCCCTCTCCTCCCACATTGAAAGCAACCATCATAAACATGACAGTCGATTTCTTGGTGACTGGTGTTGTGGGTAAGGCACTTGCCACACCATCCAGATGGGTTGGCGATGTTGGGGGCCTGTGTAAGTCATCGGAATAGACATTGACAGCTCCAGTGCAAAGTACTTTGGCAGTGCTGACATCATTTCTTGGCAGTAGGGCAGCACCAACTAAGGTGGTACTTGCTGTCACAGTGCCAGCAAAGCTTACTGTCCAGGTTTTTGTGAAGGTGCAGCATTTCAAGACAACTCAGATTAAGTCAGGGTGCAAGGTTGAGATGGCGATGGGGGAGGGGTCAGGCAAAAATGTCAGCATACCGTTCAGATATAATTTGATATGCCTCTCCTAACTCCAGCTGCGTTCTAATGCTTGCCAGATGCTGTTCTATGTTGAAGACCCCTTGGTTGATCCTCACCATCTGCCATTCATAGTCACGGTGTTATGCTCAGAGGGGCGTATGCAGTCGAGTGCGGGCGGCTAGGTCACAGAGACAAGGTCGGGACGATCTTGGGTCGATGCGGAAGACAATAAGTCCGACGCAGGGTCTACCAGAGTCACAGGCTCAGTGTACAAGTCACAGAGGACAAGTACCAAAGGGACGAGTTCGGGTGGTGAGACGCAAGGAAGGAAGTTAAAGGTCCACAAGGCTACTGATTGTCACAGGAGCTCAAGATGGGGAACATCTGAGCGAGACTAGCTAGGGTATATATACATGCTGGTACTAGCTTAGTCATCCGTTCTTATCAGGCTTATCTAGACGCTTGTGGTTCTGGACATGTGACTATGGAACCTTCCATCAGAACCAGTGCCACCGTCTTCCCACGTCAACTAAGGTTCAGGGTCCTTCTGTACATGAGGCATCAAACCTTACTGTCACATGATCTGCTTCTGTACCTCATGCCATATCTGTCTTCTGGACTTCGGCGTGGGACATCATGACTAGGCCAGCGATGTCCTTGCAGACCCCACGCGGCTACTGTCACTGCTTGTGTGTCTCCCACGTCTTGCCGTCTGTCGGGTATGCTGGGTAGGTCGTAACACACGGCATTGCATTTCCAAGTTGTCTCTGAGGGCCTGGAACTTGCACAACCATGCAACCTTGGCAGTCAGTCACGGCATGCGCAAGTCTTGAAGCACCTCGTTGATAGCAAAGGCACAGGGGTCGCTGGCTGACAGGTGCTGCAGATGTTCTGGCCCTAGGACATAATGAAGTCAGTCAACCTTCTTTTCCTCCAGGTACACCAGAGCTCTGTAGATTGGCCCCCCTCTTTCCAAACACCTGGCTACATCCATACCTTCATTAGTGTAGTAAATGTACTTGGCCACTTCAGTTGTGCCATCATTTCTGGATGTTGGGATCATGAGCAGGAAGTAGAACTGGGACTTGGGGTTGTTTGGGAAGAATGGGAACTTGGGGGTTTCATCACCAAAGTTGATGTCAATCAAGTTGTTGGGATGGGGATGTTTGGGCAGACTAAAATCTTCATTGATGTTGGTGGTTCTGATCCCTTCAGCCACCTTGGCGGCCACATCATAATCAATAGGAGATAGTGGGTGAGAAGGAGGGTGCAAAGGAGAAAGTAAGGGAAACGCATCGATCACAGCAGAGGTGTGAACACTGGAAGGAGACATGGACTTTATTCTGGGTTGTTGTGGGGAAAGAGGTTGTCCAGTGGAACATATTGCAGTCTGCTCTTTATCTGCTTTGGGTTGGCACCTATAGAAGTCCTCGATAAGTTTGGGCGCAAAGACATCTGCAGCAGGCTCCCATGAGTTGTCAACATCAGGGAATCCCTTCCATTTGATCAAATAGTGGAGCTGGTGTTTGCGCCCTTGGCCTTTCCATTTTGCATCAGCAATGCGCTCTACCTCCCACTCTGGTTCTCCATCGACTAATTCAGGAGGGGGTTGTGGGAAATTCTGTCTGTGGATAGGAGTCTCTTTGTACAGCATAAGAAGATTAGTGTGGAAAACGGGGTGTATTTTCCAGGTGGGGGGCAGTGTTAATTTGTACATGATGTCTGAGAGCTTCTGTTCAATCAAGAAAGGGCTGTGGCATCTGGGAGCTAATTTTGCTGTTGGGTGTGACGTGTGGATATTATGTCCCTCTAGCCAGACTTGATCTCCAACTCAATAGGGCATAAACCTTGTGGGCTTCTTGGTCAGGGTCCTTTGTGCCTTCTGAAGATTCCTACTGGCTGATTCTTGTATTTCCTCCCATTGGTTGATATGCTGTGTAACTGATGGTATGTTGGTAGGCTTATCTGTCCATGTAGTATGGGGGTTCCATCCCATAATAAGGGAGAAGGGGGAGGTCTTGGTTGTCCCATTTGGCCAGCTATTGTGCACAAACTCTGCTGTCACCAGCCACTCTGCCCAGTCATTCTGCCTCTCATTGCACCAGAAATGAAGATATTGTTCTAGCCACTGATTTGTTCATTCCAATTGTCCATCCATTTGAGGGTGGTATGCTGTTGAAATATTCTGTTGGATGTCAAGGTGTTTGCAGAGGGCTCGAGCAAACATGGATGCAAATCATGGGTCTCAGTCAGAAATAATCTTCTGGGGGAGTCCGTAGTGCTGATATATGTGGTCCAGGTAGAGTTTAGTGACCCCCTCAGCTGATATCATCTCATTGCAGGGGATAAAGAGAGCGGCTTTTGAATAATCATGGTCCATGATGGTAAGTATTGAATCATATCCCTGTGACTGTGGTAATTTGACAATGAAATCCATAGCAATAGTCTGGAAGGGAGCTGTTGCAACTGGTGTGATGGGTGAAAGTGCTGGCAGTCTTGGATGTGTGTTCACTTTATTTGCTTGACATTCTGCACATCCTTTGACATATGCTTCGATATCCTTTTTCATGTTTGGCCACCAGTAATCTTGTTTGGCAAGGGCATAAGTATTTGCAATGCCAGGGTGTCCTGTGGAGGGAAGATTGTGGTGAAAATGGATCACCCCCCTCTTAACGTTGTCACCACCAGTGACAACCAATCAATCATCATCTTTCCACCAAAGACCATTCTTCATCTTTATGTTATGTGGTTCCACCCAGGATTTGCACAGCTCCTGGTTCATATTCTGCGTTACTTGGGCCCACAGATCCATATCGTGTAGGCTAACAACTGCCATCTTTGCAAAGATGTCTTCTGGTAATACCACAATGTTGTCATTGTTGTCTTCCCCTTCATTACTATTGGCTGGTCTGGACAAGGTGTCAGCCCATGTGTTGCAAGCTCCAGGAAGATGTTTGAGTGTGAAATTGTACTCTTCAAGCTCCAGAACTTCTCATGTGACACATCGGCTGATTTTGTGGGGTTCTTGCCAATAGAGGAGGTTAGAGTGGTTGGTATAGATGATGGTCTTATGCGGGGATCCGGCTAGGTAGGGTCGCCAATGTCATAGTGCTTTCACAATAGCCAACAGTTCTCTATCCCATATGTCGTAATTTCTTTCTGCTGAAGAGAAGGTTTCTGAATAAGATGCCACTGGATGGAAAATTCCGGCATGATCTCATTGGGAAAGGACAGCCCCATTGGCGTACATAGAGGCATCGACTTTGAGTTCAAATGGCTTTTCTAGGTCTGGCTGGATAAGAACAGGTTCTGAGCTAATAATCATCTTTATTTGGTTGAAGGCTTCCTGTTGTGATGCATCCCAGTGCCAGGGCACGTCTTTCTTCAGTAGATTGTTGAGTGGTCGGGCTATGGCCGAGAACCCCTTGACAAATTGTTGATAGAAATTGCAAAATCCAATAAATGATCTGACGTCTTTGGTGCATCAAGGAGTAGACCATTCCTGAATGCCTTGTACCTTTACAGGGTCCATATGCACTTGACCACCCTCTAAGATGACGCCTAAATATTCGACACTGGTCTGTTCAAAGGAGCATTTGGCCAGTTTCAGGTAGAGGTCGTGTTTTGCCAAGATGTCAAGTACTTCATGGACGCAGGTATGGTGATGATCAATGTCATTTCTTGTAGCCACTAGGATGTCATCCATGTATACAACTACCTCTTCTGTAAGGATTAGATCTTGGAAAATGTGATTCATCATTGATTGAAAGGTCGCTGGTGAGTTTGTCAAGCCAAAGAACATGACATTGGGTTCAAAAAGTCCTTGATTGGTTTTAAAGGCAGCCTTGGGCTGGTCGCCTTCTTGGATACGGATGTTGTTGTACCCCCAATGGATGTCCATTTTTGAAAACAAGGCCTTGTCATGCATTTTATTGATAATTTCTGAAATCAGAGGGAGTGGGTAGTTATTTTTCACCATGAGCTCATTGATCTGTCTGTAATCCTGTACTGGTCATAGCTTTCCATCCTTCTTTTTAATGAAGAAGAAGGGCAAGGTGTAAGGAGAGTTGGAGGGTCATATATATCCTTTTGCCAAATGTTCCTCCAAGAAGGTGGAAAGCGCCTCCTTTTCTGGCTGAGATAATGGATAGATTTTGCAATCAACTGACTGTGGGGCATCTGGGATGAAATCAATGGCATGATCCCAGGGTCGAGAGGGAGGGAAGCATTGTGATTCCTCCTCTGAGAAGACCTTCCAATGTCAGTGGTACTCTGTGGGGACTACTTCTTTGAATGTCTTTTCTGGGTTCTTCTGTGCTTCTGCCTGAGCCAGCTCTGATGCTTTTGTGACATAACAATATACCTGGTCCACAGGTTCCACATCACTCCAGGTGACTGCTGATCCCATGACAATGGCATGGGTGAGAGGGTGTCATGTGGCATAATCGTATCCCAAAGATGTAATGATAACTGGGTAGAAGTCCTTGTCCATTGTCACTTCTGTCCAGTTAATCTTTGGTTCAAATGCAGCTAGCCATGGATATCCCAGAACCATGTCTTCATCTCCTAGGTCCATGATGAGAAAGCAGAGCTGCTTAGTTCGCTCTCCAACCTGTACCTCCAGATTGCAACAATGTGTGATCTTTCTGGCCTTGTTCGCCATTCCATCTATGTTCCATATATTCTTTTCTTGGGGGAGTAACTGTGTCCCCAATCCTAATGCTCTCTGGAGCCTTTGGCTAATGAAGTTGTCTGTTGCTCCAGAGTCAATCAAGATTTGTCTGTCAACTGTCTTCTGCTTGGTTTCAAAGTGTACTGGTATTTTTAGGGACTTGAAACAACTAGTATACACAGAAGTTACATGGAGTGCTCTTGCCCAGGCCAATGGGGTTGAGCCAATCAAAAATCCTTGTGGCCAAAGGCCTTATCAACCAACAAGGCGCAAACCGCCTCATCTTCATTCATCATATGCTCCCAAATGGCTTCTGCCTTTTGCTCTTTGGTCTTTGAAACCGTCAGTGGGTTTTCTTTAACAGGGGTGGGTAAATTTTGCACAGGCAGTGTCATTGTAGTGGTGGCCACTGTGGCTTCAGCAGCATGGATTGTTTTCTTTGGGCAGAACTGCAACATGTGTCCTTGGGCTTGGCAGTGGAAGCAGCACCCTTCTTTCATGAGGGTTTTCTTTTCATCATTGGTGAGTGCTGCACGAGCCTGAGTGCAATCTGCCAAGGTGTCCATGGCATTGGGGTCTCGTGAAGCTGCAGGTTTTACTCCAAACACTGCCTTCCATTGGTTGTGGGTTTTACCCTTCTTTGTGTCCACACTGAAGCGTGTTTGGAAATCCAAATAGTCCTGCTGCTGTCTCCTGGCAGCATTTGTCCACTGGCTCCATGACTCGGGGTGATGGAATTGAATGATGTTTTTCACCAGGGGGTTAGGCAATCCCTGGGAGAAGAGGTCGAGCATCACCTCTTCATTCACATCATACCCCACTCTTTTGGCCAGATTGCAAAACTTGGCCACATATCCATCCAAGTTGCCTCTCTCCATTTTCAAGGTTTTCAACTCTCTGGCAGCCTTCTGCTTGGCCTGCCCATCCGTGAAGGCATCTTTAAACCTTTGTGCCACTATATCCCACAGATCCTCGTCCGTGGTTCTGGTTCTGGCTGTGATCCTATCATTCAGCCATTCTATCTGCTCCATTGTCCAATCATCGATGGCATCCCCTCTGATGAGTGAGAGGAAAAGGTTGGTTTGTTGGAAAGGGTTCACTATCTGCAGGACGTCATGATTGAAATTTTTGAATGTCTTGAACTTGAGCATGAACTTTTTGCTCTGAGAACAATTGCCAGTGAATGTGGTTGGCAGGACTCCCATAAGGTGTCCTGATGGGGGAGGGAGGTTCAGAACTGGGACAACTGGAGCAGGGTCTGGGAGCTGTGCAGCAATAGTCAACATTGTCAGGTGGATGATGGTCGGGGTGTCTGAGGTTTGTCATGTGATCTGGGGAGAGACCAAAGCAGATGTTCTGAATGTGGTACTCTTGGGTGCAACTGTCGGAGCCGTAAAGCTGGTGGCTATAACTTGTGCATCTTCACTGTTTTCTTCAATATATTCTTCTGGTTCTGAGTCAGTGATGATAGCTGGAGGATTTTCTCTCCAAGGCCCTAAGCCGTATTCTGGTGGGGCAGGTCCTGTAGTAACCCAGGAATGGTGGCTCCTAGAGTAATGGATACTGTGACGCTTTTTGTTGATGTAACAGTTTGTGATGTGCTTGTTACGCACATGTGACGTTTTGTGATGGTTTTTCGACCCACATGTGTTCAACTTTTGTTTCAATGTTTCAACTTCTTACTCTGAGTCATGTGACTGGAGTTGATGATCTTTCTTATCTGATCTGATTTTCGGACTTAGACTGACTTGGACTGACACTCACTTGCTTTTGGAGTGGGTGCAACACCACTTGCATTCCCTGTCTCAATCTCCACTGGAGATTCACATGGACATTCACTTTACTATATTGAAACTTCTACTTTACTTACAAAGACACTAGAGTACTTGTATTTAAGCAGTACATACTGGAGAGACAGACTTTAAGTCTGTTCTCTTGTATCTAATACAGGTCTACTGTTCTTCACCAGAATCCCCTTGAACTTCCTAAGCTGCAACTTAGGAAGCCTTCACCCCAGAACCTCCAGCAGGGCCTATTGCCACTGCTTCGACTTGCTTCTTGCACGCATGCCCTTCTTGTCTTGTGTGGGCCTTGAACCCTAACTGTGGCCCTCTGTGGTTTGCTTTGACACCTTGAATTGACTTGCTCTTGATAGCCTTGACCTTGATCCTTGATCCCGGCCCTTGTGGTTCACCCTGACCCCTTGAACCAACTTGTCCTTGACAGTCTTGACCTTGCAGGCACTCCATATCTTGAAGGGGCTTGACTTGAATGATCCTAGACACAGCAGAGACCTGGCTGTGACAGATACAGTACCAAACCTGTTTCTGTTTGTTGTATTCAACTGGCTGGTACTGGTTGTCATGATAGACATAGTATCCAAACTCAGTTTCAAAGTCTTTCCAGATGGCAGAGCCAAGGATCTGTTGTGAAAGATTATCCTCGTCTCAGCGGTTGATGAGTTCTTTGTTGTGCAAAGTCTGGCTTCGGCTGGATGAAGCCACGGTGAGGGGAGACTTGACTTAATGTAATGCCTGGTGTGGGCATTCAGCACAACATGTGACGAAGTCGCATAGTGAAACTATGAAGTCAAGTGTACACTGTCTTTCAAGTGTACAGAGGTTGGATGAGAAGTCAACACCAAGGAGCTAATCCCTTAGTGCCATTGAGTGGAAGAGTGCCAGAAGCACTGAGACAATTCAAGAGTTGGGTCTTAGAGATCACCCAGAAGGTAATGCACCAAGTCAATTAAGAAGTCGAGTCTGAGGTATACAGGCTATCTAGGCAGGCCTTATATATGTAATAGAAATTGGAGTCTGAACTGGAGTAATGTACTTGATGTATCAACAAAGTCATAATCTAACTAGATGGGGAAATGGAGTCAGGGTGGGCCAGGTGAGAATATATGTAGATGAATCTGGTATAGTTGCAATTCTGGTGGGAAAATACATAAGAGTTTGTATGTAAAGTATGAGTCAGAGATAAGCACAGCCCAAATCAAGGATAAGGAACAAACAAGTGCAAAGGGGGTCATAAACATAATCAACAGAGACAAGTGAAGCCAAACAGCACGTCATGTGAAGAGGAAAAAGAAATGAGACAACATAGCAGGGTTTGTAACAGATGAGAAAACAAGCTTTGCTTCTATTGTGGGAAGCCTAATCACATCGCCAATCAATGTCGCAGCAAGACCAGGGCCATCCAAGGTCAAGCACCTCCTCACCCTACCCCAGTAAGAGCCCTGGCATCAGAAGAAACACCCCCCCAAGCACCATGACCTCCCCTGACTACCTCTCAGTACAGTAGCCCACAAAACTGTTCCAATGTTTGGCCATCCTGGAGAGATTGACCTACCACACAATGAGAATACTTTCCAAAATTAGTAGAAATTAGTAGATGATAGCATAGCATCTAAGCTTCAATTAGAGCCTATACTAATGTCAATTGAGTCAGTGGTTCATGATATATAAAATGTTTTGTGAGGCATTATCATTGGAACAGTTTTGTGGCCAACATGTGAGATGACAAAACTGGTATCTGGTGGTCATGGGAATGCATTGACAGTCATGTGACAATGTTTAATAAGTTGAACACACACCAAATAATCATCAACAACACTTGCTTCTTACCATGCATGCCCTCTCTGCTGCCAAAAGGACTCACATCATCTCCCTCCTCACTTCAGGCAAATCTGCCCATAAAGTGTCAACTATGACTGGTGTAACGCCTGGTGCGGGCGTTCATCATGACGTGTGATAAGTTGCATAGCAAAACTACGAAGTCAAGTGTGCACTGTCTTTCAAGTACACAGAGGTCAGGTGAGAAGTCAATACTAAGGAGCTAATCCCCTAGTACCAGTGAGCAGAGGAGTGCCAAAAGCACTGAGACGATTCAAGAGTCAGGTCTTAGAGATCACCCAGAAGGTAATGCACCAAGTCGATTAAGAAGTTGAGTCTAAGGCATACAGGCTATCTAGGCAGGCCTTATATACATAATAGGGATTGGAGTCTAAATCGGAGTAACACACTTGATGTATCAATGAAGTCATAATGTAACCGAATGGGGAACGGAGTCAATGTGGGCCAGGTGAGAATATATGTAGACGGATCCAGTATAGTCATGATTCTGGTGGGAAAATACATAAGAGTTCTTGTGTAAAGTATGAGTCAGAGATAAGCACAGCCCGGGTCAAAGATAAGGGACAAATATGTACAAAGGAAGTCATAACATGGTCAACAAAGGGCAAACAGGGCCAAACGACATGTCACGTGATGGAAAAAGGAAACAAGACAATGCAGTGGGGTTCGTAACATTACCCCTCTCTAAGTCCTAGCAGAGCCAGCTAGATTGGCATACCATCGTCATCCTGGACCAAGGAGAGGTAGTCATTGGCTATGGCATAGTGGTCCGCGTTGTAGTTCTCCTTTTCTTTGTCTGTGGGGCAAACGTGTGTTCGTAGAAAACCGTAGGGCCCTCGCCTCCCACAGCAAAAGCAGCTGTCGTAAACATGACAATCAATTTCTCGGTGCCTGGTGTTGTGGGAGAGACACTTGCCACACCACCTGGACGGGTTCTGGATGGTGGGGGCCTGTGTGAGTCATTGGAACAGACATTGACGACTCCAGTGTGAGGTGCTTTGGCAATGTCAACATTGTTTCTTGGCCATGGACAACACCAGCTGAGGTGGTACTTGCTGTTACAGCACCAGCAAAGCTTACTGTTGGGGTTTTCATGGAGGTGTGGCATTTTGAAGCAGTGGGGGTTGAGCTGAGGTGCAAGGTCGAGGCGGCAACAGGGGAGCAGCCAAGCAAAAATATCAGCGTACCATTTGGATATAATCTGGTATGCCTCTCCTCATTCTAATCTCGTCCTGATGCTCGCCAGGTGGTGTTCTATGTCAAAAACCCCTTGATTAATCTTTACCATTTGTCGTTCATAGTCACGATGCTGCATCTCCAAGTTATCCCGGAGCGCCTGGAACTTGTGGAGCCGCGCAACCTTGGCAGTCAGTTGTGTAGAACAGGCATGTGCGCAGCATACTGACTGTGGTAGTTAGCGTGTAAGGCTAGAGAGACAAGTTACTTCAGAGGTAGAAGAAACTCTATTATACTATACTACATACCTAGAGAGACAAGTTCTATATACAGAGTTAGTCTAGAGGTAATGAAGATAGTAGAAAGGACGACTTACACTTCAGAGGTAGAAGAAACTCTGAAGTGTAAGAGACGAAACAGACACCCTTATATACTATCCAAGGGATGGTCTGTGCACTGGGAATAAGTCCACAAGTGCCGGACAAGGTCCAAACAATAAACATGAGGGACAAAGGCCATTGGCCAATACAGAAATCACATGCTACATGGTGTATCAGTCAGCTACTGCGGAATGTGAGAAGGAAAGTAATAATGATAGAGTAAAAAGTCCGAAACTCCGGTATCTAATCTAATCTACAAAGTAGCTAATCTAATCACCTGATGCCTGAAGCATCACCGAACATCTTCTGTGTTCAACACCTTAAAGTATTGAAGGTTATTATGATCAGTACGAATTAGGACTTTATGTCTAGCACCCATGAGATATTGTTGCCATGAGCGGAGTGCAACAATGACTGCAAATAACTCGCGATCATAGATATCCCAGTTCCTTTGTGTCGCATCGAGTGTTTTTGATAGATAAGTGATTGGGTGAAGGCGTCCTTCGGGATCCTTTTGACTGAGAGTGGCGCCCAGTGCGTACCCCAATGCATTGGTATCTACGATGAAAGGTTTATCAAAGTCGGGTTGGGCTAAGACTGGCTGAGATGTGACTCATCGTTTTAGAGTATCGAACGTGTTTTGTTCTTCTGTTTTCCAGTGCCAAGTTTTCTTTATACTGGTCAAAGCATTCAGTGGGGCTGCGATTTTACTAAATCCCTGAATGAATCGACAGTAGAACTGGCAGAACCCCAGAAAGGATCGGACCTCTTTGACATTTGTGGGCATTTTCCAGGTGGCAATGCCTTCTACTTTTACAGGATCCATGTGAATGCAGTCAGCCTCCAGAATGAGACCTAAGTATTCGATGTGTGTTTGTTCAAACGAGCATTTCTCTGGCTTAAGATAGAGGTCCAAATCGCTGAGTTTATTCAAGATGCAATGTACTTTTGCGCGATGGTTGGCCAGATCATGATCAGTGTGGATAAGAATATCATCCATATAAACAGTGAACCAAGCCCTTCCGTTAGCATCACATTTGTCCAGTTCTTTTCGGAACTCAGCATTCATCATAGTCTGAAAGGTTGCTGGGGAGTTAGTTAACCCAAAGAACATCACATTTGGTTCAAAGAGACTGCGATTAGTTTTGAACACTGCCTTCCAGCGATCTTCTGGGATGATGTGAATATTGTTATAGCCCCAGTGTATGTCCATCTTTGTAAACAAAGTGCTACCGTGGACGTGATCTATCAACTCTGGGATCAACGGAAGAGGATACATGTTATGGATTGTCCAGTCATTTAGCTTCTGATAATCTTGGACAGGTCGGAGCTTGCCGTCCTTCTTCTTAATAAAGAAGAAGGGGGACGCGTAAGGTGATTTCGACTCCTGAATATAGCCCTTTTGTAAATGTTCCTCCAAAAATTTGTTTAATGCGTCTTGCTCTCCTGGTCCAAGAGGGTAGATCTTGCAATCTAAGGTGGTTGGTGCGTCAGGTTTCAATTCGATTTGATGATCCCAGGGGCATGGTGCGGGGAAGCGCTGTGCCTCCTCGTTACTAAAGACTTTGTGATGTTCATGGTACTCAGGAGGTACGACCTGATCCCACGATCTTTCTGTTTTGTCTTTCGCTTTTATGGCAAGTTCTTGTGCAATATTAAGGCGTTGGACCTTTTCGCTAGGGAGAGCGAAGTGGATCTGCTGGTTTAGTCATCCATTCTGCCAATCGATTTGTGGGTTTGTTGCCGCAAACCAAGGATATCCTAAGATCATATTGTCAGTGCCGATAGATGCGATATAGAAGTGATGTCATTGGAGCTTGTTGGCTGTAGATATTAGCAGATCAACACATTGGGTAATTTTGTTTGTAGCATTGGGGGATCCATCTGTGTTTTGTAATTGCTTTGGAACCGTTAATCATTTGACTGGGAATCTGTTTTTAATTACCATCCGGTAACTGATGAAATTTTCTGTGGCTCCACTGTCCACAAGTGCTTGTATATAGGCCTTTTTTGTCACTCCATGTAGGGGAACAGATATTTTCATTGCTCTGAGTGGTGATCTGAATACATGATGTGATACTAGTGCTCAAATGAAGGCCACGCCATTCAAGCGATATAAAAATCCTTGTCTCCTTTGAATTGATTCTGTAACTCCAGTCGCTGTTCATCAGTCATGGTCTTGAGAGCAGCCGCCAACACGGAATGCTAATTGCAGAAACAGAAGGTGCCGTGAGTGCTGGGGAGGGGGCCACGGGCACAGGGGGTACTGCTACAGTCACAGGTGGCACTTCCGAGATGGTGGCAGTCTGAGCCGGCGTGTTTACACTAGTCCTAGGTTTTTTGTTTGGGCAGTTGCGGACAAGATGACCTTGTCATCCACATTCAAAGCAACGTCCTTCCTTCTTATATTGTTCCTTTTCTTCAGCAGTGACAGCCTTCTTTACAGTGTCCATGTCCATGGCGTTAGGATCGTGTTTCTTGTAAAAGGTGAACTTGTTTCCACGCGGGGACAGATCTGTATTCTTTTTCTTACCGACGATACCTCGGAGAAAGACCCAGTTGGCTTGGTGTCATCTAGCTGAGTCAGTGGCTTCCTCTAGTGTTTGCGGCTGGTCCTGAGTTAGGATTGTAGTGGCTAGTCCAGTGGGCAGTCCGCGATAGAAGTACTGTCGAACACTGGCATCGTCTAAGTGCAGCTCAGCCCAAACGGCTAGATCGCGGAACTCTGCAATATAATCATCAATGTTGCCATCTTTCATTTGCAATTTCTCGAGCACTTGCAGCGCTCTTTGCCCTGCTGCCACGTCGGACCAGGTGGCAATGAAGGTTTGTCGGAAGACATGCCACGGTCATTGAACTCTAATTCTATTTTGAGCGATGTCAACTAGCCAATTGGTCTGCTCTTCGACCCATCAATCAACTTTCGGTCCTCTCATCAACGCCAATACATACGCTATGCGGCTTTGTTCGTCCAAAATGGTGGCCACATATTTGTTCAAGAATAAGTGTAACTCAAGCTGAGCAAACCATCGTTTTGCCGTGGAGCGGTTGCCCTTGAAGAAAGGTGGGGGTGCTCCTTCGATTCGCCCTGCCACTGGGATGTTTGGCGCTAGTCCTGGTGCAGGGCCTGGTGGGCCTCCTCCTGGCAGGCCTCCTCCACCTCCTGGGCCTCCTCTTCCACCTCCTGGTGGGCCTCCTCCACCTCCTGGGCCGCTTCCTCCGCCTCCTGGTGGGCCACCACCTGCCAAGGTTTGTCCCATCCCTATGAATTGGGAAGGGGTCGTTGTTTGGATGGATGCTCCGAAGGAAAGCCTTCGGGGTCATCCTGGGGTTGTACTAACTGTGGTAGGGAATGCTGTCGTCATCAACGTCGTCAGGTTGCTCAAGAGTGAGGCTGTTGGTGGTAACATGGGGAGTGCAATGGGTGTGAGGAAGGGTTCTTCGGGTAAGTTCAATCCAGTCTCTTTGGGTGCGACACGTACAGCTTCAATCTGACTCAAGTTATTAGGGTGAATGTGGTACCAAACGCCTCAGTACCAGTCAACAGCAAGGTTAGTCTGTCGATACGGGACCCAGTAACCGCAAAGGGGACGTCTTGCTCGCGCGCTTCAAGCCAACACGCAGATCGTTTCAGATGCTGAGGGAGGTTGTCACTGGTCCTGGGAGGAAGTACAAAAGGGAATCGGATGGAAGTCGTGGTGTCAGAAGTCGGGGCAAGGGACGCGTCATCGTCTCCTTGCGGCTCTGGTGAGTTTCTGTGTTCTGTGAAGCCTGTAAGTCTGTTCTAATGTCACAGCCAGGTGCGTGCTGTGTCAAGGTCAAGAATCGTTCGAGTTCAAGCAACTAAGTCAAGATCGAGTCGCTAATCAGACGAGTCAAGCCCACACAAGTTAGAGGGGTGCGCGTGAGGTATGGGATCGAGCAGCATGCTAAGTCCTGCCACAACTACTGGGGTTCGAAGACCTCTAAGACGCGACTTAGGAGCGCTCAAGGGGGATTCTTTGTGAGTCGAGTGAACACCTGTATTGAGCACAGGAGAACAGACTTAAGGTCTGTTCTCTAGAACGTAGCAGGTTTAAATACAGTTGAATCACTACCAAAGATAAGGGTCTAGCCAATGAAGTAAAGTAAGTAGTATAGTAGGATGATATCATGCTGTGTCACAGCAACCTCATAGCTACATCATACCACATCATAGAAGTACAGGAGATGGGCTAGACTTAGTACATAAGTAAACAGTAGACAGTAGACAGTAGACAGTAAGTGTTGACACAGGAGATGTTCGGTGATGCTTCAGGCATCAGGTGATTAGATTAGCTACTTTGTAGATTAGATTAGACACTGGAGTTTCGGACTATTTACATTATCATTATTACTTTCTTTCTCATATTCCGCAGTAGCTGACTGATACACCAAGTAACATGTGATTTCTGTACTGGCCAATGGCCTTTCTCCCTCATGTTTATTGTTTGGACTTTGTCCAGCACTTGTGGACCTATTCCCAGTGCACAGACCACCCCTTGATTAGTATATAAGGGTGTCTGTTTCGTCTCTTCCACTTCAGAGTTCTTCTAACCTCTGAAGTGTAAGTGCCTTCTATACTATCTACTTAACTATTAGACTAACATTCTTTACATAGAACTTTCTTTGTCTAGGTCAGTAGTATAGTAATATAGAGTTCTTCTAACCTCTGAAGTAACTTTCTTTGTCTAGCCTAACCCGCTAACCTTCACAGTCAGTATGCTGCGCCTCATGCCTGTTTCACATAGAGGGGTTACGCCCTCTATAGTATTCAGTCAGTTAACCTAGTTAGATAGGTTAACTGATACAACCCAGACGGTTATCCAACAGTCAACAAGAAAAGAAAAATAGGGAAAACAAACTGTCACATCTGTCATGGTAAGGCAAAGTTGTAAGACTCCACATGGATTGAGGGTCTATTTATTGGATCTTGGGGCCTCCTTAACACAGCAATCTCACCCTCATTTCCCAGCAATCAACAGAAGAAAATTGAGCATTGTTCTTGTTCTTTGGATTAAATTTTAATAATAGTTACTTCTTGAAAAATGGAAGCATACCTGTTGTTGAGATGGGCTGGTAGCAAGGGCTCCTGATCTTATGATTATGATAAGATAATCTAAAGTGCATCAGATAATTGATTCAGAGACATTGCACACAACACATTCTTTCTGTCTTGTCACATTTAAATAACTATATTTATTCTACTTATTGTTGTGCTCCTCTGAGCAGTATAAAAGGTTGCTACTCTGTATGTGTTCACTTCAGCTTTGACCACATTGAGTATTAGTTAATTTATCTTATCTCATATTTTTACCATATTTAGCTAATGCTTATCTGCTATCTAAATAGGTAAAGATACTATAGTGGGGAGTTTTGGTGGCTTAATGACAAGATTAAAGCTCATTCAGTTAATGCTGTCCATGCCATCTAATGCTGTTGATGGCCATCTTTTTGATGGTTTGGATGGCATTTTCTGTACCCATCCACTGTCCATCTCAACATTGACTTAAGCTCAGTATGACATGGGTATGGCAACCATACTACAGACCTGTCCATACCATGAGGTACAGGTACAGTGTGCAGCCCTAGCTAATGTAGGCAAATTCAAGGTGTGGGTTGCAAACAGTGTTCTTATTTTATGGTAGGAGTAGAAGCAACAGTTGTCTGTGTTCATATATGATTTGTATCACAGGCTATGCTTGCTTTTGTTTGCCTTTCTTTAGTCCTCTTCCCTTTCATTCCTCTTCCTATTGATCTGATGAATGCAGCCTGAGGTTAGATAAGTAGAGATACCTAGAATGGTAGTTGTAATTCAGTCACAGTGGGTCAAAAAATTTGAGACATTGCAGAATGGAATGGCATTCATGCTTATACTGCTTGCTACATGGCCTGACAGGGACTCAGACCTAGCAGGTCATGACACCCAACCAAGGGCTGAATTAAGCCTGCCACAAGCTCCAGGTTTGCTCGATTACTTATTGAGATCAAAATTGATCACCTACCTATCCCCGGTACAGTTTGTGTTTATTGTCGGGAACTGTGGAATGGCCAAAACCGACCTACCCGACTCCGCGGGGGCCCAGCAGGAATCACTACAATCGTATGAGATCCACGGTTGGCCGGTACATCAAAATATTGTATTGCATCATCTATGACCTCTCCTTCCCGCAATATTGTGAGGTCGAAATAAGCGCGACCATCCTTGGATCTGGCGATCGTTGACTATGATGGCTGCTGATTAAGATGGAATAAAGAAAATGAAGGAACAACCCACAATACCGGCTCCGGTTTTCACTATGTCTTGGAAACTTCGAGATATTTCGGGAAGGTGAGAAGGGATCAATGAGGGGCTGTATCGAAGGAGATAATATCCTTTCGTGCTAATGAACTCGGCGCAGCATTTCCACCACCTCTTCACGACTTTTTGGTCATTGCTAGAGAGCGGAGGCATGCCGAAACGATTCTTGAGAGGTGGATCGTGAGGTGGGCACAAAGGCGCCCCGTCTGTTAAGTATGAGTTATCTGGTTATGAAAGCGAAAGAAAGACCCTCCTTCAGTTGATCGCGCAAAGTTGAAGCCGCAATTGAATAAGATCACGGCACGTGCCTTGTCCTGTTCACGGGATCGTGACTACACCCATCAATTGAGAGGCTGCATTCAACAACACTTCCTACTGCAATGCCTCAAGGATCCAGTGCAGGTTTCTCACCTTTCTTGACTTTCGCTCACAGTCATTCTTATGGGAACATGTAGACCTTCAGGACAATCCCAGAATTATCGATGGCTCGGACGCGCTGTTTGGAATATACAATGGGAAGTCAAAGGAGCACGACGAGAAGATGACCGAAAGTTGGAAAGGAGATGCGGAAGGCATCCTCGTCTTTGTGCGTGATGGGTATCAATTTGTTCCTAACTGCTGACCAACCTAGTTGAGCATCGTAGACCGGTCTGTTCTCGGCTGCTATCGCGCAGCTCCTTGTAGGGTCACTCCAAAACCTCAAATCTAACTCTCAAGATTCCTCGGCATTCTATCTTGCCCGTATCTACCAGCTCTCCCCAGGTTCTAATGCTTCCTCGATCCCACTTCCTCCCGACCCGTCTAACTTCACGACGCCTTCGTCTGCTATTTGGGTCAACACCCTATGGTCTCTTAGCCTTGTGATCAGTCTTAACTGTGCGTTGCTGGCAACACTAATACAGCAATGGGCACGTCGATACTTGCGTATCACCCAGAAAACAGGCGATCCACTGAAACGTGCACGCATCCGTGAGTTTATGGTACTAGGATTGAATAAGCTAGGCCTACGGTGGATGGTCGAGGTCCTTCTACCCACGCTCCTTCACATCTCCGTCTTTCTGTTCCTTACGGGATTCGTCATATACTTATTTTCTTTCCATCACCTTGTTGCAAAGGTAGTGGTTGGATGTGTTGGAGCCTGTGCGCTCCTGTATCTGAGCTTCAGCTCTTCGCCCATCATTTTCCCACAAAGCACATACTTCACTCCACTTACCAAGCTGATTCGGGTCTTTTCAATGGGTGTTATCTTACTTGTTCTTGCGGTCTGCTATTGGACTTCCTTGTGCTGGCGTTTCAAAGCTGCGTATAGCATTCGCGACTTGTTTAGGAAATATTATCAGCGGATCCGGGCTGGCATGACAAAGGACGTGGAGGAAATGGCTGTGGATCAGAGTCTTTCCTTGGGCCTTTACACTTCCGTGGTTAATCGGACCTTCCGTTTCCTGGAAGGCGATCAAGACATGGAGCAATTTCTTTCCAGCATCCCTGGGTTTTACGATTCGACAAGAGTAGGAGAGGAAGCCGCGCGCGTTTTCGACGAGCTAAATTCCAAGGAGCTTCCTGGCTTGATTATTTCATTCATGAGCAGCACCCTCTCATCCCATCTCCTCAAGAATGACGAAAAGAAGACGCGGATCGCTATTTGTACGAGGGCCATCAATGCAGATCCTGTACTTCTGAGACTTACCTTCCGACAAACTCTTGAAGCGATGGAACTGGAGACTTTCAGAAACATTCACTTCGTCCAATTCGCATTGTCCCATAGCGATAATCTCGATTATTTAACCAGAGATTGTGCAAGATGTATAGTGGCAGTCGCCATTAACTGCGCACACGATTATCGTGGAGATTGGGCCAAGGTCGTTCAGCGCCATCTAAACTTGTCGGACGTCGACTTGAACTATTTCCTTCACAACGTCGACAGCATGCGCCTCTATAGTCTCATACACCTCATCTGGCAATTGAAGGCTTCCAGACTCAGGGACAGCGACCAATTCGAGCCGGGAAAGGTTTGGTACAAGGCCTTGGCTGAGGCTCGGAAACTCAATATCGCTAACGTTGTGCCCGAAATGAGAAGGGAATTTTGCGCTTTGTGGAACGAGCTCGTTAAAGTGACGGAGGTTCTGGCCGGACAGACACCGTCGCTGGGGATGTCACAACCGAATGCAAGACATATACTTTCCCTCCTTTGCGACGTGTACACCCCCCTACATGCAGGCACGCCTTGCGAGCTTGATGCTCCCCTCAGCCAGGACACCCGTACCCTAGATGCATCATCCCTACTCCCCACTGAACTTAAGCGTACTCCAGCAGTGCGCCTTACTGACATAGTTGAGATAGAAGTGGCCGGTTTCTGGGTGATGTGTTACCCCATGGCTAGATGAGCGTGTGACTGGCAGGTTGAAGTACAAATGATATCATTTCCCGACGTTCTTTCTCTTTTTTTTAAAAGTGAAATTGCATCATTTCTTGCAGCAACTACTACTGACGCACAAGCTGCAGTGTGAGTAGTGAATTCGCTTTGACTTGACCTTGTGAAAGTATCATTCATCTATTACCGAAACACGTGACTGAGTTGTGCCTCCACCCCTTCAGCAAGCGCGCATTCGACGGAAAATCACCTAGTTTAAGTCAGTGAGAATAAGTTGCTTGAGTCCATGATATCGAATGTAA
This sequence comes from Multifurca ochricompacta, assembly GCA_022496185.1. Taxonomy (NCBI): domain Eukaryota; kingdom Fungi; phylum Basidiomycota; class Agaricomycetes; order Russulales; family Russulaceae; genus Multifurca; species Multifurca ochricompacta. The sequence goes on along the minus strand of WTXG01000031.1, from coordinate 72,345 downwards.
TAAATAGGCACTCGTGCCCACAAAGAGCTCGAATCCGGTGTTCCATTGATGGGTTATTTAGACAGTGATGCTGAACATGGGCGCCACAACCCCTTAACGTGACTTAGCCGCCCTGGGCTGTGCGTGAGATATATAATACCAACGTTCAACGTTAAACATGTTTGTTTTGTCCTTGATCCCTGTGACTGTACCAATGGCCCACTACGATATTTTTCGTGAACAACTTGCGATTAAGTATCCTGCTTATGGACACGCCCTGTGGGAGCCAAGTCCAGGTGAATTGTATTGCCCTGTGGAGGTTGGCGACGTCGGTTACATACGCGAAGGCAGATTTCACCGTCTGTTCAACGCCCTTCTTCCCGCCAAACACCAATCCCATCAAACGTTCGGTGTACCAGAATATCATGAACCCCTCAAACCTAACACTTCGAAACACATCGATAGCAGCACACTCCGTCCCAACGATTTCTGTTCCGCTGGTGTCGTAGCTTCGGACGAACCAGACTGTCGTGCTTTAGGGTAATTGATATGAGCAGTCTGAATATTGTTGTTGTCACCGACTTCTTTTCAGGCCAGATGACTATTCCGAAATCTCATTTTCATGTACAAGGAAACGAGGAGCTGTATTGTCCCTTCCTGTGCTGGCCCGGCGTGAGGACACCGTCGCGCGTGGTGTTTTTGGCAAGTGGATAGTCAAACATATCGACAGCTGGTTTGCTTGGGCCAGACAGCTTGGATTGGGGATCGACCGGATGGAGGATATCATTTTGGTGACTGGACATCATCGCGCAAGATCTTGGGCAAATGTCGCCTTCTATGAGAGCCCACCGGATGCTCGGATATCTTTCGGGGTTGAAGTGACTAGTGATCCTGGCACCCGCATCAAATGGAAATTCTCGCGCAAGCGTACTCAAGGGGCTGTGTTTCATTGGGGACCCGAAGGGGAGGTACGTTGGTGCGTACTTTGCTGAGGTCAAACAATTGATGAAAAAACTTCACCATGATCTTTCAGAACCTACCAGAGGATCAGTGTATATTTGTTAGGGGGTTTCGTGTCACTCGTATCATTTGGATGTTACCGAGGAAACTTCGAGGCGAAGCGGAACCTGCCCAAGATCCAGATGGATACGACTGCGACCCAGACACGAAACTCATGTCGATACCCAGCTTGACTGAAGTAAGCACTCTCTTTGTTAGTTTTTTACTTGTCTAAACTTTCAAAGTATCGGGATCCTCTCCACCTTCTATTGGAGTACATTGGCAAAGTGAGTACCAAGGACACAGCTGACTTTGGTGCTCGTAAACATCTGGTTCTAACATGGAATACCCAGCGTTCGCCCGACTGTGATATGGTTCTTGTTCACGATGACGACCTGGAAGGGATTGACGGAATTAGTGATGACAGTGTGAGTCTGCACTTGATTTCTCAGTTGCTTTTTACCATATTTTCAGTCACCTCAGTCGCTAGAATCAGATGCGATGTTGGATCATTTTCAAAGGTCCAACGCGGAGATTCACAAGGTTCTCTGTGGTGAGATTTTAACCATAACTGCGGCTCCTCTGATTCTCACCGCGAGTTATCAACACGAAGATTTGTCACCTGGCGATGCCCCTACAAACAATGATACAAAAGCAGTTAGAGTAGCGATGCTTTCCAAGTTCTTCCAAAGGCATGGTGAGTTGTGCAATCTGCAATAATGGAATTGCCTTTCATGATTTCGTTCATATTAACGGACCTTACCTCACAATCACCACCAACATCCACCGATTTTCTTTCGTCCTCTAGAGGCGACATTGGTGAGTACGGGAGCAATTCATCAAGATATTATGCTAACAACTCCTTCCGGATGGTTTCGTTTTATTCGTATCTCGATGAGATATTAGTAAGCAGCACTCTGCAGAAAGGTCTATATATTCCTGACTACCCTGTTAGCCTCGCAAGAAGTACCCTCTGGTAGCTCATTGAACGGTTTTCAACCTGCCCCAGCACCTTTCCATCTCGATGGACTCGATCGTTCTGACAACGCGCCCGCCCGCACAATGGTAGATAACGTAGATCGACCACAGGTATCACTTGAAAGTGGTCTGATCAAAATATTTAAGCAAGCCACACGGTAATATCCTTCTCGTCCGAATAGGCTTTGAAACTCATCTGGATCTTTCAGTGTCATTGCGCTAGCTCTTAGTAAGATCCAACCCTCACTTTCAAACCTCTGGTCAAGCCCAGGCAGGTTCACTCAAGCGGACCGTCATAAATTTGGTTTTGTCGTCGTTTCAGCGTAAGCAGTCGCCTCTACGATATATTCCATCAACTCAAACCTGTCGGTCAGATGCTCCCTAGTATTACTTGGGGGGTGGATCTGCTCTTTCTCATGGAATGTTATGTCCACGCTCCTTCTATACGTTCTGTTGGGAAGCTTTACGTTTCTTGTGTGGTTTCAACGCGAACCCACGCACCATCAACTCAACGTGATGTTCAAATCAATGGAAGCAATTCGCCATTCTATCGTGGTAACTATCATGTTTCTACACGCTCCAGCTAGTGACTCACAAACTGCGTCAAGTCCCTCGAGTCGTCTATAGCCCGCAATCCTGTTGCACCTACCTTTGTAGCCGATGTACGACATTCCCTCCCCATTATGTCTAAAGAAGTTCCGCCGCAACGGGAGAGTCGGGAGACGCTGGAAAAGAGTGTGCAGACCGTAGGACAACCAGCATCCCTTATAGGGGAATTGGACGCTGTGATGAAGAATATCGATGAGTTGGCTGTCCTCTGCCACGACCTCATCGCCTCGGGTATCTTGGAAGACTTCTCAGCCAGTGCTGTCGTGGTCTTAGCTCGAGCCGTTATTACCAAGTTCTCTCTGAACAAACGAGGCCAGCTATCGGACCAAGTTATTGAATGCCTGCGGGAGGCCTACGTCCATCTACCAGACCTGCAACCAGTTTCCTACGCGTTTGCCTACTCTCTCGGCATTCGCTTCATGTTATCCTATTCAAATGATGATTATAAGGAAGCAACAATCATCTTGGACAGAGACATTGCCTCCCGCCACCCTGGTGATAGCTCGGACACATACCTAGGCAGGGCTTCGGCACTGGTCGCAATGATCGCGTATGCCCGATCAATCATATATGGGAACCCAGAGTGTTTAGAGGAGTCGATCTCCCGCATCCGTACAGCGCTCTCCCTGAATTCTCTTCCCTATTCGCTTCGTCCTGCTTTTACTCAGGTTCTTGAAAGCGGCCAGAAGCGACGCTCTGAAGTTTTTGGCGTTACAGGAAGTCTCGAGGAGTGGCCTTCGTCTGATCTTGGTGTTTCGTCATTGCTATACCTGGCGACATCTGTCGCTAAACTGAACGGTGATCTATCCGTTACTTCAGTGGACGATGATGGCCAAAGCCAGAACATCGAGACACTTCTCTCCGTGGGTCATCTGGATGGTATAGTAGATATCGAAGAGGCCATCAAATCTTATCGAATGTTACTCGATTCCTTTAACTCAAGTGATTTCACCAACTACGCTGTTTCTTTGGCCTTAGCACAACAACTCCTTCGCGCATTTAAGCTTACTTATAACATCCAGTACCTCGACGAGTCAATTGCCATCTTTCGTGATATTCTCAAAATGCCAGTCTCGCGGGCGTTTTTCCTTCCTATATCCAGACGGCTTATTGCATCTATATCGTCCCGGTTTTCATTTCTTAGTCGCAGGGAGGACCTTGATGAAATAATGCAACTATTCCCCAAGGCTGTCAACGATAGTCACGCAAGGGTACCCGACCGATTTGAGGTCTCATGCGAATGGGCGCAAGCCGCGCGAAATAACAGACACCCCTCCATTTTATCTGCATATGATATAGCCATGTCGTTGATGCAAGACTCCCTGACTTTTGCACCGACTCTGGACGTACAACAGTCTCGTCTTATCGCGATGCGCGATAGATATAAGAAGCTTCCCTTGGACTACGCCTCATATCTCGTCGACGAAGGTCAAGTCGAACGGGCTATCGAGACTCTTGACCAGGGAAGGACCTTAATTTGGTCCCAAATTCATGGCTTCCGCACTCCGGTCGATCAAATCTTCTGGGCCGACCCATCTTTAGCTGGAAGATTCGCCGCGGTCAATCGGGAACTTGAAACGTTGACTTTGTCTGCCTCGCCAATCAGGAATATTGAGCTGGAAGATCCTGATGCCCGAGGCCATAAATGGGTAGATCCATTTGGTCAGCTCGTTCTGGAACAACGCAAGCTCTTGGAGGCGCGTGATGGGCTCATTTCTTCAATCCGGGCATTGCCAGGCTTTGAGAGTTTCTTCAAGGCACCTCAGTTCGATACCCTCCGTTCCGCTGCTTCACAAGGGCCAGTTATCATCATCAATAATTGTGAATGGCGCTCTGACATCATTATTGTCCTGCATAATTCCCCTCCTTCCCTGATCACCACAACCAGCGATTTTTATGAACGCGCAAACGAATTGAGGGATCGGCTAGTAAATGCACGACAAGACCATGGCATCGATTCGACGGAATATGAAGATGCTCTACGTACCGTCCTTAATGACCTTTACGATCTTGTTGGCGAGCCAGTCCTCCAAAGACTTCGTGCGCTGAACATACCAGAGCAATCTCGTGTTTGGTGGTGTCCAACATCAGCTTTTTGCTCTCTTCCTCTCCATGCGATGGGCCCGATCCCATCAGAAAACGACAATGACGTCAAGCGTTATTTCATGGACCTTTATATCCCCTCATATACCACATCACTTTCCGCCCTCATTGAATCTCACAGAGTTGGTTCAAAAATATCAGAAAAGCCTTCGATACTTCTTGTGGCACCGCTCAGTGAAAGGCTGCCAGGAATATCGGAAGAGATAGAAGTCATCCGCTCCATCGGCTGGAATGGGACTACTCTTATAGCGGAAACGGCGACGCCCACCACTGTGATGGAGACCCTCCGGGATCACAGGTTTGCTCATTTCGCGTGTTCTGGGAAACTGAAGACTGGGAAGCCATTTGACACTTCATTCGAGCTGAACGGAGGCGAACACCTCACCCTACTTGAAATCATACGATCACGGCTTCCCGTTGCTGAATTCGCATTCCTCTCGGCTGACTACACGGCGGCTCCAAATGATGAGAGCATCGACGAGAGTCTCAACTTAACGGTGGCGATGCAAATCTGCGGGTTCCGAAGCGTGGTTGGGACGATGTGGATGATGGTCGATATGGATGGACCGGACCTGGCGAAATATTTCTACAAGTCAATATTGTCTGGAAGGAAAGAGGAAGTACATTATTACGAGAGATCTGCGAAGGCACTTCGGAAAGCCGTGCAGAAGCTGCGGAGAAAGAGAGGTATAACACTGGAACGTTGGGTTAATTATGTGCATTATGGTGCATGACCGGAGATTATCTGTGAGTGGCCAAAGCTGTACTCTCCCTTCCCTGCCTTAGTGTCAACCATTGGTCTGTAGCTTTCCATGTGGTTGAAGGATGATGTGTAGGCCATCGAAACCGAACTTACCCAGTAAAATGGCGTTAGTTATTGCCCATTGTTAAGGAAAGCGCGAGCGTTGGGCACGAAACCTTCGGCCGCGGCCACTTCTGGTTGACTCATTTTCTCTTCTCTCCGTACGAGCCCTTAGATGCGCGTTTTGATGCCCCAACTCACAATGTCAGATGAAGACGACTAAACGCGCGAAGTATGATGAGTTCAAAAACTTCTGCAAATGAGGTTCGTACGAGCGCTCATCTGTAAGTAACGTACGAGCGGAAGAGAGAAGGAGTGTCAATACATCCATCCTTGGGTGAGCGTCCCCAGACGGCGTCCAGCTTAGTGCCAGTTCACACAAAAAGGGGAAAATTGAGCCTGGTTGTGTGTACCCGAATAATTCATTATGGTGTTATCAAATTCGTCCTAAAAGTGCTCATACGCAAGGGCAAGGAGGGGAAAGGGAGGATATAGTATGCCCAATGGCGTCCTGTGAGAAGGCTCGAACGCGAGCAAAACTTGGTCTCCAGTGTGACAGGAATCGCATAGTTGTGTGCTGTTCCACCAGTTTTGAAATCGGATTGAGCTCCCATATTTCGTCATAAGAGCAGTAGTCGTGGGCCCTGATCCAACGACTATTTTTACACCGTTTTGGCTGGAAGATATAAAGGAATAGTGAAAGCGCGAAAGCCATACAAAAACATGGGCGCGAAGTGAGGTTGGTGAAATCAACGTGATCGTGACGTTCGGGCTGACGCGCCTTTAATGTTTTCCCCCTTAATGGATTTCTCTTCTTTTTCCCATTACCATCCGAGTCTCCCCTCACCTACCACGACCACCGCTTGCTTCAACCGACCAACAAACACGTGGACAGCCGCTGCAGGATATGGCATTTACCGGGCCCATCTCTATTCAATACTACTGTGTCGAGAACTTGATTCGGATCGGCTTGTGGCAGAAAGAGTACTTGTGTCGGTATACATACAGTAGCAAGTCGCGTAGCATGAAGGTCATATACGTTTTCTGTCACTGACCCGCCGTTCCACATACCATGTAGAAGGAGGTTTGGCTTTCCTTTGTGTGGTACGAGTATTTAACTTGATCTATCGCAGTGCATCCTCATGATGCAGCAGGTCGCGTTAATTTGAAAGAAGATATGCCTCCCCCTGTATTTGTGTTTGCGTTTTGGGCTACATGCCAATCTCGATTTCACTATATAGCCAAGACGGGAAAAGTATGGCTGGTGAATGTTAAAAGGGGGGAGGGGGGGTAGAAAAAAGGCAGAATGGTATAAACCATCTTCCTTATCCAGTCGAGTGTTGATGTCAGCCGGGGTAAACCCTCACAGACTACAACCACAGTGCTAGAAAGCGAAAGCCAAGTTCTTTGGCGTGTTCACTCGAACAATGGTCGATTGCTCTTGGGGTTCTGTCTGTAGGCTACTCGTCTTTATTCCTTCCAGGTCACGCACATATCATTACTGGTTTCGACTTGAGCGCGGTTGTACAGTCCGATCCCTGCACTGCAACAGTCTCGAGTTGACGGATAGCTCTTAGCATCCATGGAGTCCAGTCCCCGGTTTCTGTTTAAGGCTTTTTATTTTCGAATACATTTGACGCCGACAATCCAGTAACTGGGAGAAAGGCGGTGGGTGCCTTTCGTCTTGCGGAGATGATTTACTCCGAGTCCGCACAAACTCCGGACGAACCACTTCCTTTCAGTGTAGTTTGCGAGTAAAAAGTATGGCGTCCATGTCTAACGAAGGTGAAACGTTGATGTGGAAACGACTAGCCATCTGTTGATAAGTTGTTGGAGCGATTCCTGAGGTTGCCTAAAAATGCAAACCCAGTGTCCGGGAACCAAACCGTCCAGGAGCAGAATCAAGAAGCTTCCACATTCCAAAGTCCGAAGCATGTCGGAGGCGAAGAGGGGCGTATTTAAAATCTCTGTCGTTCCTATTAGGCCGCCCCAGTGTGTGGAGCGTAGCGAACAGTAGAGGGAAGGTGGCTGGCAACGACGCGCTGGTGGCGTCTACTGGGATAGCCAATAGTGTGCAGACATGACTTGTTGAGATATCCCGAGAAATGGTTGAAGATCTGCTGGACACCGAGTATGACCCGTCCTGGAAAGTGAAGTAACAGCCCCCATTGAGCACGCTGCCAACGAGCGTAGCAAGACTGTCCGAGAAAAGACCGGTAACAAAGACGACAGAAACCAGATATGAAAGGACTGAGGTTTTTTCTATGCTTAGACTCTTGAATTCTCCAAAGTATAGTGGTTCAGCTCCAGTCGGGCAGGAAGTATCTGCCCTGTGCATTTTCATGTTCATGTTTTCCTCTTAATTGATTGTGCAGGACAGAAAGTTACGTCATCAATAAACGAAACGTTTGAAATTGAAGACCTCCTATTGGTTCCGGGTAAATCCGGGGTTGTCGGAAGAAAGCACCGGAATGCCGAAACTGAAGACATTTTTTTTAAAACGTAGTGATGTTCGGCAACTTTCAACTTTCTACCACCACCCATCACCACTTCTTGGCCCACTCAGTCTAACTTCGCTTTCTCGGTATCCTCTTTTACCAACAGTAATGCCTTACGCTCCCGGTAAGCACTACAAGTATTTGCGTTCAGAGAAGTCGTGTTTATATATGTTCGTTTTAGGTGACGCTAAGAACGGTGCTCAGCTTTTCAAGACACGCTGTGCTCAATGTCATACCCTCGGCGCGGGTGAAGGCCACAAAGTTGGCCCCAACCTTCACGGGTATGTCGTCTTGATCTCTTCCGTATGTGCGCGCGCTCTGACATTCATGACGTGGCAAGTTTGTTAGGCCGACACACCGGCCAGGCTGCAGGTTTCAAGTATACCGAGGCGAACCAGAAAAAGGCTATTGTATGGGGCGAGGACACGCTCTTTGAGTACCTGGCCAACCCCAAAAAAGTATGCTCAATGTTGTTGGTGTGAGATGTGAACATCGCTGATGCATGTATTTTCTCTCCACCTCCTCCCTGCCCCACAGTACATCCCTGGCACGACCATGGCCTTTGCCGGATTCAAGAAGGAGAAGGAACGCAACGATGTTATTACTTATCTCAAGGAGGCTGTTCGTGATTTTTACGCCCCACTTCTCGCGCCGCTGGGCTGATGTTTATCCCCATACAGACTGCCCCCGCCTAGGTTCCCGGACGATTACCGTATCCATAATTGTCGGTTTTCACATACGTTACTCTGTCGGGCTTTAGTACATGTAGATGCCGCAACGCCGACTACTTTGTTAAGTTAGACCAGGATCCTTCCGCCACTCACGTTATTATCATAATTTTTGCATAGAATCCCTTGACGTTGCTGGCTGAAATGAACATTGAGTTTTAATCGGTTCGGAGGTGTAACGTTTACTTAGGCTTGGGCGTTAGACCTCGGACCAACCCACCCACTCATGTCTATTACATCGCTCTGATGGATGATTGATACGTCTTCGGAATTTCTTCTGAGGCCAAGGAGTAAGTGTTGATTTAAGTGTGCTTAGTTAGTACCTGGCAATTTCTCTGGTATTCTCACTCTAGCCAGTGCCTGTAATGGCTGTCGTCTCCGTGGATACTAGTGCTCTTGACATTTACGCCCCACCTGTTCGGGTACCTTTGCTTCACCTTACCGAGTTCTATTTAGGACGGTTTCAGTACTATGTCTCTAATACCACTTCTCTAAATAGTGTGCTAAATGTAAAGACAATTCAGCAAGCCATATCGTGGAATGGGAGAAGCCGATTCGATGTTCAGATAGTCTCAGTCATAGATCTCGCTCCAGGAACAAACACCACATTTCGTCTGCGAACGCCTCGACCTGGGTGTCCGAAGAAAAGCCTATCTGGAAGATCGCGCCGCCAAGACGGAAGGGTGGCGGTTTTTTCCCCGTCTTTCCCTAGCTTAAGGCGCACCGAGTCTCAAGGGATGAATAACGTTCACATGTAAATATGTTTACCACTAGTGAGTGTTATCGATGGTGAAACCATCTGAATTCCTGTTTTCAGAGAGTCGGACTCCAGACCATTTAGTGTATGTGTTGAGACGCAGCAGTGTAGAATACATGAAATTAAAGGCTGATTCCATATGAATGAAAATAGGTGACGACCATGTTCTTCTGTTTCCCTTGTAACATACCACTTCCATCCTCGGCGGCTATCCAGGCATGTTACCTTCACGGTTTCTCACTTATAAGGGTCCATGGAAAGTGTGGGGTGGTGTGGCCTATGAAGGGAAAAGAGCCTGATAGAGTGGGCGAGCCACATAATTACTTAGAGATTAGAGCTGACCCGTTAGAAAACGTCTGTACAACGCCGCCATGGACGCTGAGATGGCCAGTTGCGCGAGTGAGAGGGAAGAGGCAAAGAAGAAGCTCAAATGAAGGGCGACCACTAAGGAAAGAGGTTCGTGGGAAAGGTTGACCACATGAATTAACCCCCGCGAGGCCACAATTCTTAGCTTGCTTAGACGACGATGTCTCTCCTCCTCATCTGCCTTATCGTTAGTGACACTTGCAACCCATGGGGCTTCCCATTCCCAATAGGGATAACCGGGGATGGCCTCTGTGGCGATCTTGCAAAGGCGATCAAGTCGGAAAACCCCAATAACCTTGGTCACATCAACCCGCCATTCCTGAGGCTTTGGAAGCCGAATAACTTCTTTTCCAGCTCCCCACGCGACCTTGCGAGCCATGTGCAGGGTCTACACCTGAGCGGTCCTGAGAATGAATGCAAAGCAGTGGAACTAGATTACTCTGCACCCCTTCATGAGTTTTACCCGTCAGATACCCCATTGCCTTTTGGTGTCGTTCATGTTGTCGCTCAGCTGCCGCCAGAGCAGCAAGTGCCCAATCGTAACCTGCGACCTTTACTACCCGAGCCTTATATTATTTTTTCGTGTGCCTACCAGGGCGCCCTTCACTGTCCTTCGCCAAGACAATGTGAAAATGAACAATGTCCAAGAACTTACCCCTACATCCTCCAATCCACACTCTTCATTTCTTCGTGAATTTGTAGACCGTCTGAACAGTCCGCGCCATTATCAAATCAATGTAAGTTTAATCCTGTCCCTTGCTGCGACACTTGCCCTAAATTGTTTTTAAATAACGAGGAATTGACAAATTATTTGAGCCATCGGCTTGGCAACTCGTTTTCAAATAGCCCAACCTGGAGTTACCGATTTGATGACGGAGAGCGAACTCCGTCACTATGTCGTCATTCTCTCATCCAGTGTCTGAAGAATTACGACGATAACTTGCAATGCGAATTTAACCGATTTTTCCAGCATGACGCAGGCTACGGGTTGCGAGTGTTTGAATTTGAAGCGCAACATCGAATTCTGACATGTCTCAAGTTACAGGGAAGCCCGATGGCCATTTCCTTTAGTTGTTGGGGTCGACGATCACGATGGACGTCACAATGGACGTGAAGAGCGCTTCGAGTATACTCCGAGGAGCGACTCTCACCTCTTCGTCAGGATTTTTCCTCATTGCTTGGTAGAGATCACCTCAGATCCGGATAATGAATCGGATATGTGGCGAATGCTCTTAAAGGCTTCCTGCCTCGCTCGTTTTGGAAACTTTTTACAAGGGGTTTTTTCTGAACCTATGGTCATCATGGCTGTCTACTTCGACCAGGGATTCAATGCACGAGAATACCTTGTGTGTGAGACTAATGTTGGTAATAAAGCGGTAATGATTTTATTCATTCGAAATGTGTTCAATTGAATAGGCGGCTGATTCAGATTCCAAAGGTTGAGTACACCACCCAGACATTTGACCTGACCAAACCAGAAGTAGCACTGCATTTCATTTTTCGGCTTCACAATTTCATCTCGTGGATGAAACACCAGGGCAGGAAATTTCCGCAAGGATTAACCAGCCAGTTGCATCAAGCCAATTTCGAGGTCAATCTGCAACGGTATAAACCCTATAATGGCGACGGCAATAACTTGCGAGCTGCAAAGAAACAGACAGCCGAGAAAGGTCAGGGAAAGCAAAAGGGGATGTTTCAGGATCAACATGTGCGGAAAGCACTTCAGGATGCTGGTTTTAATCTTCCAGTACTGAGAGAGGATGCGAATGATGAGTGGAAGGCGTTGAATCCGGTATGTGCGTCTTATTCTTGACTGACAATGAGATTTCCGATTTGGTATCAGCTTCCACCGACAATGTCCGAAGCCATTTTATCCGACGGCTCACGCGTTGTTCTAAAGCTCCTTGACGCCCACACGAATGGGCTCAACATCTTGGAGTATTTGAAAGATCTCAAGTCTTCTGTCAATCATACAATTGAACTGCTCAGCTCGTTGATCTCCCTATCGACAAAGTGATTGCGATGCCTTGGTGGATTCCTTTAGATGGTTTTCTGCGCTATGATCACTGTCCTCAAGCTGTGGAGTCATTAGGAGTTCAATTTCTAGAAGGAGTGGCATTCATGCATGAGCACAAGGTTTCCCATCTCGACTTGAAGCCAAATAATCTTGTCGTCACTTCCTCGACTCGATGGCTGCCCATCACCGACTTTGGAATTTCGGTCTTTGTCGAGGGTGAGGAGACGGAGGTCAACGGTTATCGCGGAACACCATCTTGGGTGGCACCGGAAGTACGAAGTGAAGATGGACCGAGGAGGAGCTACAGCGCAATCCTGGCTGATCGATGAGCGTGCGGACGAATGATTCAATATCTCGGGAAATTATGATCAAGTGGCGCGTTGGTCAGGGTGAAGAATTTCGAATGCTGAGTGGGCTATTGTTGAGTGCGAATCCTGTACCTTGGCCACCTTTGAAGGAGGTTCTTGATTGTTATAAAGCTGGCAAGGTGGACGGAGTTGAGATGAAGCGGAGTGCGACCACAGAAGCAGGAGATGGTGCAGGATTGAAACGGGCACGATTGGAACCTTGAGCCTAGTTAGCAAAGATTGAGAGAGGTTTCATTTGGTGACTAGTGAGCCAACAGAAGCAGAAATCAAACAGCATTTCTCTCCCCTTTCTCTGTCTTTCTTTTGTGTGCTAAAGAACTTCTTGATGACATCGAGCGCAAGGTCAAACGGAACCAGCAAGTAGTAGATTCGCAACAGTTCAAGCACGATAACACCCTCCTTCATCGCTCTCTTCCACCTTTCTACCTCTCTCCTCTTGGGAACACTTTGCACCGCGGATTGGATCCGTACAATGTATAATCCAACTGTATGAGACAAAAAATAAAAATAAAAAGGCAGGGCCCCTGACAATGGCACGCGTAGGGCGCGCCTAGTGCCTCATCCTGGCCATCTTTTAACATTCATTCACGATTCGCATTCACAGATGAAGATGAAGATGAAGATGACTTGGTGATGGTGGGGTATGCCACCCCTGATTAGTTGAAACCGGTACACATGGCTTACGCCGCGCACACACCTTCTATGCATGAGCATGAGCACGAGCACGAGCATGCATGAGTAATAAATAAAATTCCGAAAACCGAAACTATTCTAGGGGGTTCTGACTGAGAGCCAGAGCTAGAGCCGCGAAAGAGGAGGGACATATGACAAGCCCAAACGCAAGCGAAGCCCAGGGGGTAGACACCCATACTTACGCATACATATATATATATATGTACTAGCAGCTACGGAAACACTTCATGTTCCCCATTATCCTCAAACGACTCACTAGCCGGCAAGGCGTCCTCAAGGCGACGAACACGAACGTGCGTGGCTGGATATCCAGCGGCGGCAACTTCCCGTACAAGCAAAGATGAAAAGTCTCCTCGTCGGAACGGAGGGAAGGTGGTGGTGGTGATGTATTGGTGGTATCGGCAGCAGTAGCAGCAGAGAAGGAAGAGGACGTAGGAGTAGTTGATATTAATGACGGTAGATTGTTAGTTGAGCTGGTGCAGGTGAGGGTGAAGGTGAAGGTGCAGAAGGAGCTAGAGTCGACCTCGGAGTTGAAGTACGGTCACCAGTCCTGAGGCCAATCTCATTCCCTGCACTGAAGTAATAGAAAGAGGGGAGAAACAGCAGAAGTTTCAAATAGCAGAAGGTGATGCTGATGTCACTTTTGCTGTTCCTGCTGTTCTTGTAGTTCCTGACTTCACTACATCATTATGACCCAGATCGGTGAGATGTTGTAATCCAAGTGGTAACTCAACCACCGGTTCCATCGTCCGAATCACCATCTCGATGCTGTCCATGGGACGACCCGCAGAAAGTGACCTCAAACGCGTCTCCCACAACTCTTCGACCCCATTCAACGACTCGGGCGTGTTCAAGAACGGCAAGATTTTTCAAACAGTAGTACTCCTCCGTCGCGTACGGCGCGAGAACTTCACGGATCCCGTCGGGGATATAATGGAGCGCTCTCATGGCAGGCATGCGTTCCTTCGTTGTCGGACAGACTCTGAAAGGTGGCTCGTGATCGCTCGTTGAACTAGTTGGATGATGCTAAATGGAAGCTGAATGTGAAAGCTTGTCGGGCCGGGGAGAGCCGCGAGCACAGCACCAGTGGAGCCTTACGGGTCCGAGTTCTGCTAGGCTTCCGACTTGTGAAAGCCAGGGATCCCGGCTACGAATTCCTCCAGTTCGTGGTCTTCGTCAACCAGATTCAGTGTCCAGCTGAGGGACATTCCGTACACCTCCAGCGACACTTTTTCTTTTTTTCGTGGAAGTCTCGAGTCGAGAGATCAGACCCTCCGAAAATGACAATGACTTTGCCTTGTCACTTTGCAGATTCCGGAATCCCTCGACCACTCCTTCGTCAACCGCACCCAACCTATCGTGCAATATTTTCGCGCACTGATAGGCAACGGAGAAGAACGGTAGCGTGAAAATTTGGACGTAGTACTAGATCAGGGCTGACAATGGCGCTTATACGGACCAATCGTGAAAGATGAGGGGGCACGAACGTGAGAGCGATATAGGAAAGATACAAAAGAGATGATCGAAAGGGTGATAAATGGGACGATATGTTTCGCCCGGAAAGTAAAGATGACGAGCCAAGCGAAGAAGAGAAGGACGGAGATGAGGAGCAAGGCAGGCAACACCTCAACAAGGGCGGAGATGTTGAACCTGCGCGCACCGCGCGCAAAGTACTCTCGAACATAGGCGCGAATGTGAGGCGCGTGATTCCGTTGGGTGACCTGAAGATATCTACGCGCCCATTACGTTGTAAAAGGGTAGCCATAAGGGCGCACGTAAGGCTCAGCACAAGACTGAGATACCAAACCGAGTTGATGAAAACCACGGAGGCGCGGGAGGGCTGAAGGAAAAAAAGATCACCAGTTTGGCCAGTGCCGGACGGGGGTCGCATCAAGCACCGTCACGTTCGACGAACCAGACGCGAATTGTTGAGATATCTGAGCTAGGAGGGATTGAGTGACGAGGTTGGGATCCGGTTGTAGATTTGGGTAGCTCATGGCGATGAGAATGCCCACCGTTGAGGAAAACAGGCCGGTCTAGATGTGAAATGGACGGTCGTTGTAAATACACAAGAAACCATAGTCGCAAGGGGAAGATTTCAGAAAGCGTACAAAGACAAGGATACCCTCTGCACCTCCTTTCCAATCCTCCACATTTTCCTTGTCAAACTTCTCTGCTTTGCATATATACATAGAGAAGATGGCGCCAGAAGAATCACCGTAAGTGGTTTTCTCTGGAGCAAGGACAAGGGGGAGGGGGGGGTATAGGGCGTATACAGGTGCGAAAAGGATTGGTGGTGGTTTTTTGATCGTCTAGAGGGATATTGATCTTTCGAACTCGGAACAGTAGAACTTAAACGACTGGGCAAGGAAAGGAGAACCGAATTATCTTAAAAGGTATGCAAGGCCGCGGCAGGTGGTGTATGATGTTGAAAGGACCACTAATGGCGCCAATCTGCCAGAATACACGAGGAATCATCATTGCGTAAGAAGAACGAGAATGAGAGTGATTCATGAACTTGAGGAGGTACTGGTGGGTTGGTGGTGGTGGTAGGTGAGCCATCGAGATGGATAATTTCCATTTTAGGGTCATCACCCGGCCAACACCCACGCAATTTTGGACTTTGACAAGCACGCGTTTTGTTCATTGCTCATTACCCATAGTCTCAGGATAGAAATCTTTTGACGTGTGGTGGTGTTTTTTTTTCTTTCTTTGCATGAGAGGCTACAGTTTATGGGAGTTATGTGTGGCGATGGCCGAAACGTGAAACCAAAAAGTCCAAAAATTATATTACACTAACACTACACTACATCACGAAACGAAAACATCAAAGGCAAAGTGCCAAACTTAAATAAATAAAAAAAGAACTTAATCTAAAGAGAGAAAACATTCCGGATCCTGAAGCAAATTCTAAAACGGCGACGAAGACCCAACGCCAGCAAGTACCTTAAATACTTCACCTTGCCGTTCCTTAAATTGAGGTAATCGCGTCATAGCTAAAGCGAGCGCATTCACGCGATTCGCAAATGCGACCGCGCGACCTTCCGTACTACGACGTCCGCCACCGTTACTGCCACCGTCACCGTGAGCATGGATATCATGACCAGCCCCATGCTCGAGCAAAAGTCGCGCCCGTTCCAATCTCGGTATCGGAATCTCCTCCTCCTTCCCCTCCTGAATGAGATGAATGGCCGCCAACGTGTCCTCTTCCTCGATGCGCGCCGCCTCCCATCCAATGTTGATAAATTCACGCATCAAAGGACGTAAAGGCGCGGGACAATCCGCTATCGTCAGCGGTACGCCCCGAACTCCGATCACCACCACCATCGCACCACCATCCGAATCCAAATCCAAATCCAAACCCGAACCCGAACCCGAACCCGAACCCGAACCTGAACCTGGGTCAGAATTAAAACCAGAATGAACCGTACGAGCCGAAACGGCCAATATGGCCAGTGCTACGGAACCAAAATAGGCTCGCGGTGGGTCACGCTTGAGGAGCGGGAGTAGACTTGGGGTTTGAGAGAGTACGTCGGCTAGTGCGGCGTAGAGGGTTTCGCGTATGAGTTCAATAGCTGGACTCGTTGGTGTAGCGATCGTTGGACTGGGTGAAGGTAAAGGAGAAGGAGGAGAATAGAAGTTTGGTCGATGCCCGTTGGAGGGGGATGGTGAACGAGAATGAGAGCGTGATGATAATGATGATGATGATGATGATGATGGTACAACTAAACGTGGTGAAGAAGACGGTCGTCGAGACGATGATGGGACTCTGGCGCCGCCACTTGGGGAGGAGATCGGCGTCGTTGGTGGGGAAGGTGTGTACATGGGTGGGGGAACGAACGACGCTTTTGCATGTAAAGACGAACCATGACGTCCCGAAGGTAGTGAACCACCAACATCAATAGCAGCTTGCAAATCACTCGCATAACGATCCTGAAACGACCTTCTCTGACTAATCTCAATCGAAATCGACCTCAAATCAGCAGCCAAACGTCCTAATAAAGGAAGGACGGGTTGGGAAAGGGGCTCAAGCCCACAAATGATCCGTGCAAGGTCATGTTGACGTTCTGGTATGAGCTTTTGGATGGAAGGTACGCATTCGGACCAGAGTCTGAGGAATGGGATGAATGGGATCGGACAGTTGGACAGGGAGAGATCCCGTCGTGGACCCGCTGACTTTTCGCTGTTGCTCGTACCTGTGCTGCGCGGGAGAGGGACCGAAGGTGGGTTGGTCGTACAGCGTAAAGCAGCGAAATAAAGACACAATGCCGGGCCTGTTTGTTGAAAGAATTCATTAGTCCCATGAGAGAAAACTTCCAGAACTCTACTAAGTTGTGCTTCTGCACAAGCATGCGCCAAGAAAAAAAAAAAACACCCCCCCTCTCCCCACGCACCTGTGATCATTAAATCGCTTTCGGCACCGCTAAGGATATCGACGTCTAACAAGCGCTCAACCCTTGCCTGAGAAAGTGAGGATTTGAGAAAGGTATGAAAGGCATCTTGAACGTATTGTTCATCCAAACGGTCTTGTTGTTCGCCAAGCACTCTACGAGGAGCTGAGGTCATGAGGGTCAAAAGGAGGAGAAATGGAATTATGTCCGCAGCAGCGAGAAAGCCTATTTTGATATGGATATTATATGATGATATAATTTATTGTTGGTCGCCGGAACCAGTGCAACACCGGTTTCCAGTGTGGCAACAATAGCAGTGTCACACACACACACACACACACATATTTTTTATATCACCGCCGCTGATCTGAAACCCAAACTCATCAATTAAAATAACCACGGATTACATCTAAAATTCTAATAACCTCTTCATCCCTTGCCAAACCGCAAAGCTCACAGCATTCATAGGCACAATTTTCAGGTAGCCAATGCCGAGCCCAACGAAGAATCCTCTCATTCCACCACGTGTCCATATCGCACGTACAGTTTCTCCCCAGCGTAACCAACGTCCAGGTTCCGTCAGTCCACCAACTTGCATTCGCCGACGTACCACCTCGAACGGGTAAGAAACAGTCTGCGCGAGGGCGCCCGAGAGAGCGCCAATTCCTAGATCTGCTAATGGCGTCGCTTTCGGTCGACCACTTGACCTTGATTGAACAGGAACAAGAGTTGCACGCAGGTATCCCCAAGTGAGGAATGCTGTACCAGCATAGGGCACGATGCCGACTAGACTGACCGAAAAGCCACGATAAAATTTGAGGATTGGAAAGGTGTGAACGAGATCCCGGGTTGCCGGAGCTGCGGACGGAGTGGGCAAGCCCTCGGCGTAGATGAGACGTGCTGTGCGCAGGAAGGACGGTCTTACGGGTTGGCCGGACGCAGAACTGTGTATGGTATTAAAAGCCATGCGTACGCGCAGCAGATCGAGAGGATATGTGAAAAGTACAGAGATTGCGCCTTCCAGCAGCAAGAAAGGGAAAAAAAGGTGGGAGGGGAAGGAGGTGTGTGTAAGTGTGTAAGTGTGTATGTGATTACCCCAATGAAGAGAGGACAGACACAATTTCTACGTACCTGAAATAGCTCCCGCTGAGAAGCGACGTAAATTCGTTTCTTGTGCTCGAGTTGGCATCAACAACTACCAATTCCGTTCAAATGGGTTGGATCTTTTTTTCAAAAGATTGAGGAAATGCGACGTACGTCATGCACTTGATCATACGCTATAAATTTGACGGCTGCATAAGGGAATATACGTAGAAGCGTCGCCGAGTGACCTTGAAAGAGCCCCAAAACTCCAGAGTCGCTGTATATCTGCGCCCCAGCGCGGAAAGCACCACTCCAGGTGCCTGAGGGTAGGGGGAGGGATGGAAAGACGTAAAACGGTGAGCACCTAACCTGGAAATGTGGCGTGGGGGGAGGAGGGGGGGGGGGGGAAGATCCGCACCTGCGTATTTCTGATATTCGGGGTTCGAGGCCTGAAAGAGAATCTTAACGCGGTCAAGCGGCGCAACGACCGTCTTTGCCTTGAGAATGGGGATAGATGAGTGCGGTCAGATGGACCTCTGTGGGCAAGAGAGTAGAGTGAATTGTACACACGACACATCCAGCAACGCCGCCTGCGATGCCGGAGCGAATCACTTGGTCCGCGGCTCTAATCTTAGACGCATCAGAGCTCATTCGATTTAAAGGCACATAGGCAGTAGGTTATAAGTGAGAAAGATGTAAAGTGTATAAAGCAATGAACAGATGTGTGTGTGTGTGATTATGTATGTTCCGTTGCGGGTCCCTTTTGGTTATTGATCATGTGATTTCAATCCCAAACAACAAAAACAAACGCAAACGCTGCTTTACTTTGCTTTCAAACACTCTTACTTTTACTCTTTACGACTCACGTCTTTGCAACAAACAAATGACATCCAAAGTAAAATCAGAAGTCAAAATATTGAAAGGACAAGATGGTACATCCTCAGCTATCTAAATCCTCTCCCCCCTCTCTTAAGCTCACTTGGACCTAATTTCATTACATTCATCCGTTCGCATCCGAAGCGGAGAATAAGGTACTCGATTATGTCAAGCGAGTTCGTCCGTTTCAACACAACACAAAACGCATCAACTCACACTTCTTCTCTTTCAAAAACCGCAGATAAACCGCCCTTACGGCGCCGTCGACATCTCCGCCAACCTCAAGGGCGCAGTCCCCAAACCAGCTACCCAGAAGATCCTCCTCGCACTAGCCGAAAAGGGCAAAATCACGCAAAAGACATACAGTAAGTATTAAACTTTCTTTAAAACTACGCGCTCGTTCTCGTTTGAAATTGTTCCGATTTCCCACTATTTATTTACTTTAACACGCTCATATGATAATGAAGGCAAATCGACGTTTTTCGTTGCTAATCAGAGCGACTGTGATGTACTCCCTGAGAACAAAGTCAAGGTTCTCGCAGAGGAGACAGATGCGTTACTGGAGAGTAATAAGACTCTAACGGCAGAAATAAAAACTGCATCGGCAGGTATGTGTGTGCGTGTGTATGCGCATAGATGTTTATGTCAACTTGGCTGGACGCGCCCAACGGGGGCGGGGGCGGGGATCAGAACTGGCGCGGATCAAGAGCACCCCTACGGACTCTGAGCTAGTTGCACAGATAGAGGAGGTAGAGTCTAAGGTGAGTGAGCACTTTCTTTTCGAGCTACTAGCATTTGGTGCAACCCCCTTCCCTTCCCCACCAAAAAAACAAAAACGAAATGAAACGAAAAACAAGGTCACGAAACTTCGCGCACACCTCGAACCTCTACGCGCAGGTACTCCTCTATTCTCAACTTCCGAATTGGACGCTTTAGATTCCGAATGGGTACAATGGCGCGCGGAATGGGTCCGTCGAAGAAAAGTCTTTTACAAGTTGAGTATTTTTTTTTTTACACACATATCACAAAAAAACAAAAACAAAAACATAACCCCCCCTCCCCCCCCCCCCCTCTCCCTCACCCTTCCGAACTCTCTTAAAGCTTTTGGGCACTCGTTTCCGATCCGTTATCCCAACCCGACGCCGTTGAATTGGCTGAAGATCTTGGAATAGAGTATGATACGCCAGAACATCTTCAGGTAGAACGTGGACCATTATGTGTCGTCGCTCTTGCGCAAGCCCAAGCTTCCTCTTCCAAGCGTCGTTAATTTTTTCTTTCCTCTGGTTTATCTTTGTTAAAAAAAAAAAAAAACCAAAACGTTTCCCCCTGCACTACTATGATCTTGATGGTGCTTGCTGGCTGGGCTTTTTCCCCTATCAGTCACTCACTCACTCACTCTCGCATTTCTCACCAAAAAAACAAAAACCACAAAAGGAAATGCCCATTTCGAAGGAAAACTGGGTGTATGTATTTATATATATGGTGATGCCCTTACGATTTGTGTAAACGAAAGAGAAAAAAAAAAAAAACAAAAGGCACGAAAAAAAAAAAAAGCAAACGTACGAAATACACGACTCGTTATACAGAAAAAAAAAAGTAAAAAAAAAAAAAAGATGCGAATCGATGGATGATGCTTGTACATGTGTGCGCGGCATAATTGTCAGATCAGAAGGCGACGGGGGGAGGGATATGGCTGGGTGAGTTTGTGTGCGTGCGGGGAGGGGGTTTCGGGTGGGGTTGATTGAAAAGTAAAACGTCATCGGAAGGGGGAGAGAGAGGGGGTATCGCGAGGCGCGGAAAAGTAGTAAGATCCGAGAGATGAATACCCAATAGATGTCAATTTGATAAGGGAAATTTAAAAAAAAAAAAAAAAAGGGGGAGGGGAGGTAGGAGGGCGCTTAAAACAACATAAAAAAAACCGAAAGCCAGCGGGTTGCAGCGCGCAGTGTGGGGGTGGAAAAGGTGAGAGAAGGGGGAGGGGAATGTTTAACCATAGAATACACTGTAGGGGGGGGGAGATTAAATCATTAGTGTCAAGTGAGCCAGTAACAGCAGAAAAAAAAAAAAACTCACCCTCGTGCGGATGTCGAAATTGGTTTAAAGTCCGTTCGACCCGAGTCAACGAAATGAGCGAGTACCTCTGCCCAATCATTTCTTTCATCCCAAGAGATCTTGGATGGTGCGTCCACCTCAACAGGCATCACTTGACTCACAGCCCCACATTGAATCAACACGACGGCAGTTCCAATCCCGCCTGCCCGTCTGCAACGTTCTTCACGTCTTTGAATGTCCGCTGCTACTAATGGATCGCGGGAGGTGACATATGTGCGAGGTACGATGTGCGTTCCCTTGATGGCGAACCTTTTAGAGAAGGGAAGAAAGAAAAGTCAGAGTGTGAGGAGGGGGAGGAGGAGGAGGAGGAGGAGGAGGGGGGGGGGGGAAAGGAGGAGGGAACGTACTGCCTATGGGAATCGCTTGATGGACGAGGGATAAGTTCGATGAGAAGCGCCGATTGGCGCACGTTCGAGGGTACGCGTTTAAGTTGGAGCGCTTGAAAACCTGCCCAACCAAGGAGGGTAGAATGCTGAGATGTGAAGCGTCGTAAAAATTTGGCAATATTCTCATCCGGATAGTCAGCGTTGATTGGTTGTTGTTTGGTGGCGGCGACTTGCGCCATGGTGTGTTGGCAAATCGCCTTGTGCGATGGCCAATGCTTTTTCTGGCATTCAGGGGACTTTTTTTTTTTCAAAAAAGAAAGGGGATCAGTTAGCAAAAGTTCGTGGTTATCTATATCTCAATATAACTCACGCAATAGTTGGTCGTCATCTGCATGATGATGCATCGCGTCAAAAGAGAAAAAGAGGAAAATCAAAAGTCAGTGTCCGTGTTTGTAAACTCACCCCAATGATTGGGATGATGATGATAGGGGAGATGGGGGGGGAGACATACGCAGCCTCCACAAAGACGGAATGGTTTGACTGTGGGTTGTTCTGTGGATCCACAGGTGTCGCATATGCGTATACCCCTTTGCCGGTGGCTGTGAGTCGGAGCGTTGTAGTAGTTCGCAGCGGCGGGGGTGGCGTAGTAAGTGGTCATTATCGGATTGGTGAAAATGCCAAAGTTGTTTCTGAAAAAGGGAGAAAAAGGCAAGTTGACTCGAGGCGTAGATAATGACTCGTATAGGCCATTGCGTTCGAGTTGTTTTATACGCCTCTCGAGAGATTTGTAGATTTTGTTGTGTGGGATCATAGGAGCTCCAAGAATTCTTCCGCTAACCCTCTACATACCCGGCTCCAAAAAGACAAAAAGAGTTGATGATGATGATAATAGTCCGTCATCGGGGTACCACCGTACACTTCACTTTTTGCTTTTGTCTTTTCCTTTGATTTGTTTCTTTTTTTTTTTTTGTTTCGTGAAAGGCGCCGAATGTTGAGAGGGGGGAGGGAACCACCCTCCACGCGCAAAAATAATTTCCCATGGGGTGAGTAGACAATAACATGGAGGAATGAGACATCTAGACGTGCGCGTGAGCAATGGCAAGAACAAAAAGGATGGGGGCTATACAGCGGGCTTCGTGACCGAAAAAGGAAATGAGATAAATTAACCGAGTAAGAAAAAAAAAGACAATTAAACACACTTGAACACCCCCGCGCTTGAGGGTGAATTCTACTTGCCGTACTCTCTTTGACACCTCTTTTTGTTTTTTTTGCTTTTTGTTTTTTTGTTGTGCATATTCGATCCTTCCTTCCTTGGGTTTAGGATTATGATTTCAGATTACCGATACCGATGAAAAAAGACAATAGGACCAAGGAACCAAAGATATTCATTCACGACGTTCATTCATCTTCATAGGCCCTCGATCACCTCATCACCACTACTCTACGTTTTCATGTGTGTGTGTGTGCGTGTGTGTGTACTGTGGGGGGTGCAGAAGCGAGTGGGGTAATAATAAGAATTCGTGTTGCTGGGGGTGTGTTTTTCTAGCTCAGCGTAGCTTATCACCATCGCAACGCCGCTGAAAATGAAAAAAAAAGGTTTTTTTTTTTTACTACTCCCCTCCTCGAGCGCTTCTAGCGGTGCTATATACAATTCGTGCTAGACCCCGCCGAGGATTGGGAAACCAATAATTATTATAATGGGTAGCCCAGGCGGCGTATATGATCATACACCACATCCACACATCACACAGAGACTTTTATCCATCCCACGTCAGTCCTTTATCGCCACCATACTTCGTTAAGCATGCCATGTCAACTTGAGAGCAGTCCCCCCCCCTCCCTCCTTGGATATCTGATGACTGGTGGTCGTCGGATTAGTATCGCTCATCGACTGGTCTTTTCAATTCAATTAATTCATCAACAACTTTGCAACTTGGCCCGAATCTAAGACTCGATGTACCCCCCCCTGCTCAAGGCAAATTCCGAATATGCCGCGGGTTAATCCGGCCAAGTTCATAATTTTTCGGTTCTATTTTCATCCGATCCGGTGATCCGAGGACGGGCCGTGACCATTGGGTTTTGTTTAGTATCGGCTCGGCTCATATGGACCGGTAGGCCGAATGACCATGACCATGACCATGACGAATTGACGAAATAGACTTGTGATCAATAAATCAATGATGATCAAGGCAAGCTAGTCTTTACCAAAACTTTTCTTTTTCTTCGTAATCCAATTATTCATCCTTTCTTTCTTTCTTTCTTTCTTTCTTTCTTCAAGCACTCACTCACATCTTTCCTCTTTTCTCTTTCTCTCTCACACTACCACTTGATTGGATTTCAAAATATACATAACACACACACATATATATATTATATAAAAAACTCAATTTGCTCTTGCTCCTCCGCTGTTGCCCCAATGGCTCTCCTTCCGCCTAACCATTTCCTTGCGCTACCTCGTCCTGATGCTCTCGTTGGTCCACCTACGGGTGTCGTTGACACCACCACTCTCGCCGCACATGACTTTGATGTCGATACCCGCACGGGATTCATGCCACCTGACCCACCTCTCGTTAGACTCCTTTCTCAGTGGGAGCCCTGGGAACAGTTGCTGGACGATGCGCAGGCGTACTCGTTGCAACTCGGTAGCAAAATAGACATTACAAGTGAGGAGAAGGCCCAGTCAGAATCATGGAGAGCTCGCGTTCGACAGGTACGTTCTTCCCTTCCCCTTAAAAATTTTCTCTCGGAGCGGCTTTTTTTTTTTTTTCTTTTGAGTGACGGTGACTACACATTTACACACACACACACACTCTCTCTTCAGTTACCCACGTTACCCACAAGTGAATTGCGCCAATCAGAGTTGTTTCTCCGTCGTGCTCATCACGTATTGGCCTGGATCATGCACTTTTATATTCACTCTCTGCCCCCTGATGCCGAGATCCGAATCCCCGCACCTATCACCGTACCTCTTTTGGAAGTTTGCGTACAATTACAACTCCCTCCTGTGATAACCTATTCGGATGACGTTCTCTACAACTGGGCTTTGAAAGTACCCTCAGTGGAACCCACTCCGGCTCTCGACAATCTGCGTTGTCTCACCTTGTTCACGGGTAAACGGGATGAAGAAGAGTTTTATCTGGCAAGCGCACGAATCGAGCTCCGTGGTGTAGACGCCTTAGAGATTATGCGAGCGACCATGGATGAATTGTTCGTTGGCGATGCCCTCGCCGCGCGCCGGATCACGCGATACCTCCACAGTCTCGTGCGCGTCTTGGATGACCTCTCACGACTCCTCCTCGCCGTGCGTGAGGGTTGCGCTCCAGAAGTGTTCTATCATGAGATCCGTCCCTGGTTTAATGGGGCAGATTCTGGCTCTAGAAAGTGGACCTTCGAAGGTCTTGATTCACACCCTGAACTCGTCCTTCCGGCTGAACTATCCGGACCCAGCGCGGCGCAAAGCTCGATTATTCATGCCCTTGACGCCTTCCTGGGCGTTGACCATACTCCTAAAGCGTTCACTTCCACCACCACCACCACCACCAATACCAACACCACCACTTCGTCGTCATCATCATCATCGTCATCATCATCGTCATCACCTACTCCCCAGCTCGAAGCTGCCACTGTAGATGTAATACCAACAGAAGAAGGAGAGGGAGGAGGAACGATAACGCACCACGTCCCTCCCAAAATTCCCTTCCTCACACGTATGCGCGCATATATGCCCCGTCATCATCGTAATTTCCTTCGTCATCTGGGAGCTACACCTCGTCCATTACGCGAGGCTGTCGCGCGTGCAGGGGACGCTACGCTCATGGATGCGTATAATGCTTCGTTGGATGCTTTGCGTAGGTTCAGAGATGCGCATTTGCGAGTGGTCGCTTTGTATATCGTTGGTCCATCTCATCGTGCACCACCAACTGGCGTCACTGCCACTACCACTACCACTGCCACTACCACTACCACTACCACTGGTTTCGCTTCACCTACTCCTCCACTACCACCACCACCACCACCTTCTTCACCTGCTGTGCAAGGTGGGGAGGTTATCACGCTCATGGAGAGATGTGATAAGGGTGGGGTTGGGGATGGGGTTATGGTTGAGGTTGAGGTTGAGGTTGAAGATGCAATTGAGATGGGTGTGGGTGAGGGTGTGGGCGGTACCGGTACTAGTGCCGGTACTGTTCTTACTGGGAAGAAGAAGAGTGGAACGGGTACGCTCCGCGGGACGGGTGGGACGGATTTGGTTAGGTTTTTGAAGAGCGTGAGGGATCGAACGGCGGAAGCTGCGTTGGAATTCCAACCACCACCACCACCACCACCACCACCACCATCATCATCATCAGAAGCTTGAAAGAAGGAGAAAGCTTGAAACTCAAAACTGACGAACCAGAAAAGAAAAAAAAAAAAGAAAAAAAAAAAAATAGTTGATTTGATTTATTAAACTCATTTATATAAATATAAATATATAAAATAACATTTTTGTTTTTTTTATTTTTATTTTTTGCAAAGGAGTGAAGTTGAAGCGAAAGGATTGTGAGTGTGTGGAGGACTGAAAGGTTTAGGCGGTGTGTGTGTGGACAGCGCGAGATTGGAACCATTCTTTGGCGCCAGTATGTGTAGTACAAAGTGGTACAGTAAAAGAGGAGTGCCTGAATGTTTGGATGGGGGGGGGATAGGCGCTGTAGCCCACCCATCTCACACACTCCCAAATAATGGGAAAAAAATAAATCTGAAATTTTTTTATTTTTATTTTTCAATCAAAGAGACGCGAGCGATATCCCCCCCCTCCAACCAAAATCCCATCCCAGAATACGTCCTTTTCATTCAAAGGTGAACACCTCTCCTCCTCCTCCTCCTTCTTCTTCTTCCCCCCTATCCCAATCTGCGTTAAAATCCTGTACACGTCTTGACGAAGTTGCGAGGCAGCCGTCCCAGGACAAAGTAATAATCTTGGACGATACCTCTTCATCATTTTAACTTGGTGTAACGCCAATTCATCTCGAAGTTCTTGTTCTTGTTGTTGAACGGAGGAGGATTGAACCTCCTCCTCCGTCACCTCTTGCCATCCTGTCACTTCCTTTGCGCGTTTCACCAGCACGTCATCATCATCATCTCTCTTTAAAGACACTGCTTCCGAATTTGAACCTGAACGATAAAAAATTATGAGCGTCATCATTGGCCGAACGGCGGCGCGTCCAAACAAAAAAAAAAAAAAAAGAGTTATTTACGCGAGACGGTGTCGTTCATGACAGATTCCATTTCCAGTTGCATCTCCACCAGCGTCTTGGACCTTTGCGCGCGAAGGCGATCTAGTAGCTGTGAAAAGAAAAGGGAAGTGAGTCTGAAAATAATATCACGTGCGCGACTGTGGAGGAGGAGAGAGAGAGAGAGAGAGAGAAATTGGACTCACGCGATCAACTTGTAGGGAGATGACGGCTGGTCCTTTGGTTCCATAATGACGGGAGAGAAGTTCTCCCACGCGATGCCCGAGCGCGATCGTGGCGTCGTAAAACGGCGTCAAGCGGTGATAATCTGGGCCATAATCGATGAAGGGTTCAAACCAACGAGTCACCTTCCCGATATCGGGTCAACTACGGAGATTCGACGTAGAAACGAAAAACCGAGTTTCAAACAAAGGAGAGGAGGGGGGGGAAGGAAGGGGAGGGTGTGTGTGTGTGTGTGTGTGTGTTTACCTCTAAAAGTGCTGGGTGGACTTGTGTCCAGAGTGAGTTCAAGTCTTCGATATATGATGTGGTAATGATCGGATCGAGAAAGCCCTTGTAACCTTCTGCGAGATCTCGGAAATTCACAGACGCCGATTTAGGGAATCGCTCGGAGAAGATGAAGACGAGTTCAAGGCAATATGCTTTCCATGCGATACTCGTTGAGGTGTCACAGTCGCCGTCAGTTTTGATACAAGGGCGAATGTTCTTACAATAAGCCTTGTCCAATTCTTGCATCAATTTTAAATCTTGTGACCATGTGTTCGAACCCAATGATTGAGAGATATCGTTCATATGTTTGAGGCTTTGACGAAGGCAATGTATCATCATCTACGTAATCGTCAAAAAATGAGGGTTACATCAATCTTCTTGGTCGAGATTGACTTACCCCGCCGTGGATGTCGAAAAGATTATCCAATACCCAGGATAAATCAGACATTTGTGTACCCTTGAGCCCATCATGATTTTCTGCTTCTTTCAAAAACTGAAAAACATCTGGACACGTCATAAACCTCAAGATAGGCTCGAGTAGTCCAGAGATAGGGGATCGGTCATTACTAGTCGACAGAGACTTGTCACTTCCCATTGTCTTGGTAGTAATCACTGGCAATTCCGATTCAAGCCGGTTTGATATAGAGTGTGTGCCACGTTCCCGGTCTGTACGTGAGGTAGGCAGCGGCAAATCCAGTTGCTGTGTACGAGAGTTAGTAGGTGGGGCGAAAGTCCCGAGAGTACTGCTGCCAGTGCCAGGATAAGCCGTAACGGACGTCAAGGGCTCGAGAGATGGGGATTGGCGTGTTGTTGTTGTTCCAACTCGGGTCCCCTCTGTGCTTTGCCGAGGCGGTACTGATGTACCAGCGCCAGCACTCGCTGCTTTTCTTAGCAGTTCAGTACACATACCCACCCGGCTTTCTCGCGTCGTCTTCAAACTCGTAAACGCCATGGACAAAGCGTCAACTTCATCACCAAAGTCAGATTCAACGTCGAGGCCATCTGGGCGAGCGCGACGATCTCCGGAGGACGTCGGATCCAGCTTGAGGGCTCCCGATTTGAGTTCGGTGAGTGCGAGGATCAACCCGTGTGATAAACTCTCGACGGTCTTTTCGAGTCGACGGATACGTTGTCGATTTTTCTTGCTCCTTGTCTTTTTGTAGTGAGACGGTGTCGCTAACGAGTTCAATCGCACAGTAAATGAGAAGGGAACGAGTAAGTGACAAGATGATGGGGGGAAAGGAGGTTTTTTTTTTTTTACCTGTGCCCCTGGAGGGTTCACCCTTTCCTGCTCCTCGTGGTGTCACCTCGTCCAATAATGGTACGACACCTTCTGTAGATGCCTCATACGCCCCATGACGTTCACTATCTAAAGTGAGCCTGGCAGCGCAAAGGGAACATGTACTAGTCGTCGATTTTTCATCATTCACCGTATTAGGCGTTTGCGGCGGGCTCGAACTCGAACGATGACCATCCTGCGGGGAATCAGAGATCGAGAACGGGCTCCCTGGAGTCTGTGCACCGAATTTGGGGAGCGAGGCGCGTCCCGTGTCGAGGTAGTGACGCCAGCGCGCCTCCTACGATTTTGTATGGATTGGTAGGGTAGGTACCATTAGCCTACGTAAATACCGCCCAAGACTATATGCACTGGTGTACCCACTTCGTAAGAATATGGATAACCCGCGGTGAATCCGTGATCCTGAAAGCGCAACTCCTGGGGATGATATATATATATATAAAAAAAAACCTGGATGTGGCGGGTTAACGTGAGGATACTTTACCTCGGGAGAGAGGTGTCTGTATTCAGGCTGGAACACGATATTGGTAATTATGTCTCTTATGTCTCCATGTTCATCGCGATTTCCCCCTTTATAAATGGAGGGATCGTCTGGATCTGTTGGTTTGGCGTCATTGCCTAGGGCGAAAAGTGAGCCTGACGAATAATAATAATTTTTCTTTTTTCTATTTCTACCCATGATGAGAGAATGATACTGGAGAACAACAATGTGTAAGGCGGTGCTCAAAGCGCGCAACGCAACAAACGCAAATATCAGGATGGGTTGGACGGACGCGCTCACCCGGTCGCGGTCGACGATGACGACGACGAGCTCTGGGAGCCCTACACTGGATCTACTTTCCACTCAGCGAAAAGGGGCGTGAGAGACTAGGCGCGGCAAGTACCAGCTGTCGTATGTTCACTCCTTCATCACACTTCCTATGCTACTATCCCAGCCAAGTGGTACTGAGTCTGGTAGTGCAGAGATAGGCGATTTATCCTATCTATCCTTTCAGTTCAGAGTTCAGGGGAAGTCCGCCGTCTCAAAGTGGCCTACAACGCCAGTGCTCCATAAATTCGCAGAAAATGAAATGGACTAGGATTACATTACAATACAAGGCTACGTGAGTGGAGCGGGGAATAGACATGATGTAGTGAAACGCAAAATGAGAGAGAGAGCCCAAGTCTTATTCCATGACTTCTTCCATGTCATCATCGTCCTCATCTTCCTCGTCATACTCATCCATGGAAACGTCCGTGTGCGATGGTTGTGACGCGTACAACTGTGACATTCCCTCTGGCATGATCTACGCAAGAAGTTAGAAATTTCAATAGCCTGTGCTACCAAAGCAAATGATAGATAACGTACTCCGTCGCCCTTAAAGCTTGGCATAAGCTCCCAAGTACCATTGTGCTCTCCACTGCGATGCAAACTCGCGATCTCGGACAGCACCTCCTTGAGGTAAACCTCCGGTTGTTGCGTCCTTTCTCGCAAAAGCTTGATAGGCCACTGCTCACGCTCGCGGAATAGAGCAAATAGGGCATCTAGCAACTGATTCCGTGGCATACGAGCCATGCGCTCGTACTGCCCTTTTGACGGTTTGACCTTCGCGCGCTGCAAAGAATGGAAAAAAATCAGCCCCTCCCATGTATTGGTGGCCCAGGATACACACACAACACACAATTGTATGTTACCAGTGTATGTGGATTGTGGGGGATCACTCACCGTAAGATCCGCGAAACCTGCCGCGGACGAAACGCCACTACTGAGCATTTTCCCGCCGCCACGCCCAGCACGTGCACCGTCCATCAATCCGACGCGCACCGACCTCTCGTTCGCGGCGGCCCCGCGTTCGGCGAGACGACGCTCGTACCGTCCGGTCATGCGCGGGCGCAAATTGCACTCATGTTTCACTTTCCCCGTCATGATTGTCGTACGTGCGCGGCCGGTGCCAGAGGGCGCTTTAGCGCGCTCCGCGACGACGACTTGATTGTGCACGTCCTGATTGACCATATCGAGCTCATAGATATCGTCGTCCCCGCCGTCATCCGATGGTACGAGTACGACGATACGCGGTTGAGTACCAGGAGGTACATCATATATCCGGATCTTGGCGAGCTGCACGCCTTCGGCGTCGAACTTGGACCAGCGCTCCATCAAGAATTTTGGAATCTTTGAGTGTAAGTTGAGGAAGGGAGAGAAGAAAGAGAATAGATAGATGAGAGGAGGAGTAGTAGTAGTAGTAGTTTTAGTTTTGTGTGATGCGCGTACCTTGACAAGCCAAACTCTGCCATGACCAGACTCGAGCATAATATGTTCATCGGGATCTGGTTGCGAGTCATCGTCATTGTGAACTCCAAGGGAGTCGAAAGGTTTCTTCTCTTCATCAACGTTAATGTCATCCATTGGTTTCGGGTGTGGTGTGTTCGGTCGTGTCTTGTCTGGCTTTGTTTGGTTTGTGGCAGGTATTGATTAGTCATCATCTACATTATATAATTATAATAAAGAGTTCGAGTTTGAGATTACAATCGCACTCGCACTAGCAAACTTTTCTTTTTTCTTTTTCTCCCTTCTCAGATGTCTCTCATTCTCTCCTGCCTCTTCATCAATGACAATTGCGCAGTATTGGAATACCCATTCTTGGTAAAAATAACTGGTGACAAACTCGTTGCTGACCTTGCTATGGCGGTCAAGACAAGATGCCCAAAAACTCTTGGCAGCCTTGCCCGATTTCCCGTGAAACTCTGGAAGCCTAAGGACTTCTCTGCCGTCAGGTCACACGATAGTCTTGATAGCTATGCGAAGAGCTTACACCTGAACGATCCTGAGAATGAATGCACCGCGATAGAGCTGGATGATGGTGCAACCCTTCATGACCTCTACCCGTCAGATGGGCCGTCGTCTTCGAAAGGCATTCACGTTGTAGCTCAGTTGCAACTTCGTAAAT
This sequence comes from Multifurca ochricompacta, assembly GCA_022496185.1. Lineage (NCBI taxonomy): Eukaryota > Fungi > Basidiomycota > Agaricomycetes > Russulales > Russulaceae > Multifurca > Multifurca ochricompacta. Next base: position 40,719 of record WTXG01000031.1, on the reverse strand, counting down.
TTTTTTAAAATTAATTTATACAGATCGCTTACCAGCCTCACTTTTTCTCCGCAGGCACAGGAAATTATGACCCAGGGGACATCCCTGGCGTTTTGCTTGACCCCACCTATCTCAAAGAGCTCACTTTCACCGTCCCTACACCAAAGAGAGATCAAGAGATACGCCCGTCGGATATCGACCCATTCGAGATCGAAAATGTCACTGATAAAGAAATACCTCCATTTCTTCAGGATTTCCGAAATGCCTTGAAGCAACGGCGTGTGGCCCTGCCAGATGTGGAGTGTCATCATCGTTTCCGATGATTCCACTTACTGAATTCGCTTTCGAATAGTCGCCAATGAACAAACTTTTATCTGAAACTCTTGGGAAGTCTTTCGATCGCTATTTTGTTTCATCAGGCCCCGAGGGGGCCCCAGTTGTGACAAGCAGTGAAGCCGGACAGTACATTCACATCCTCTCTAGTCAGGAGGTCCTAAATAAGAAAAACTTTAAATGCAATAAAGTGGGGCATCTCGGTGCCCTTTTCTTCCATGATCTGGCTGGAGCATTTCGCCGGCTTGTGGAGGCCGCGGATTCCGATATGCCCTCGAGAGAGGCTCTGACTGGGATGTAAGTTCCGATTCATTTTGGAGTTAGTACTGTCTGATTTTATCTGGTAGCGGGACTGCTTTGCCGTTACCTCTGTTCGCTGCGCCTCGGAGCGGGTTGGTCCCGCGACTTAGGTACAATGCCACGACCGATTTCCGTCTGGGGCTCGATCGTTTTCCGCATTTGATCATTCAGGTGACCCCCACTTTGAGAAATAAAGTACAAATGCACAGACACCCAGACCGCATTCGTACGATTTTACAAGCATCAAGCCTGGCCCGACTGGGTAATGCGCTACGCCAGGACACGTCCCGTCCCGTGGTCATCGTGGCGATCTTTATTGACTCCTCTCTGTATCTTCATGAATATCACGTGTATCAGCCTGATCCTTTGGAAAGGAAGGTAAGAAGGCGATATGGATAAATTGATGTGTGGCTGATGCGTGGGATTTTATAGGTTGTATACCACAGGAAAGACGGCAGTCTGCATCGACCAGAACTGGCATTTGAATTCATCTTCCGATTGTATAACCTTCTCTCAAGAGTGCTCGTGGATAATGCTTTGTTCCATGGCTCGTATGGATTATCACTGGAAAAATTGGATCACAGGACCGAACATTATCCGCCAATATCATTGGGAACCATAAGTTTGCAGAGCGACGACGATGACTATCAATCGGATCCCCCTGAGGTTCTCACGACAAGCGAGTATAACCGAGCAGCGGCCCGCCTTGAGACTATTGAGATGCCAGTAATACGGAAAAGAAAAAATGTCTTTGAAGATCCGTTGATGAAAAAACCTCTTGGGACTGCTGGGTACAAGCTCTCCTCGAGATATGACCATTGGGACATTATGAAGGTGCGCGTAACCTTTCGGTTCTTCGTGACCACGCAGCTCACGACTTGGGTCGCAGCTCAAGCCGAAAATGCACGTGGTGATCGCACCTGACACCTCTGAGGTTTTGTTAAAGCTCTCTGACGGTCACTCAAACGAACTCTTGATCTTGCGATTCCTCAGCACGCTCAAGTCATCACAGAATCGTGCAATCGAGTTTCTTGGCGTTCTTGACTTCCCAATTGGAACGGTGATGGTTTTGCCTTGGAAGCCTCCCATTAAAAAACCCCATATGTATCCGGTATCGTGGCAGATCCAATTCCTGGAGGGTGTGGCGTTTTTGCATGAACATAAAATCGCTCATCTGGACCTGAATCCCAATAATGTGGTCTTTGACAAGAAGGACGATGAAGAACATGCGCAACTGTGGATTATCGACTTTGGGTTGTCCCTTTTCGTAGAGGACGATGAAACGACGGTTGAAGGGTACTGCGGGACTCGAGATTGGACTGCGCCGGAGGTTGGGACGTCAGATGAACGGGATACAAAGTTCAGCGCCATCATGGCTGACCGATGGTCTTGCGGAAAGATGCTCGACTATCTCGACAACTACCATCAGACTCGCAGGTTGGAGGGTAGCGAAGACGTGATGAGGTTGCGGGAAGAACTATCGAGATTCGATCCGAGAGCAAGGCCCAGTGTGAGAGAGGTGTTGGACGCCTATCTGGTCATGGAGAAACGACAAGTGGACGAGGCACGAAAGCGGAGCGCAGAAGAGAAAGGGACGGGTGATGGGTCACAGAAGCGGGCCCGTGGGAGTGCTGGGTACGTGTTTTTTCCCTCTTTCCATGTTATCGACTCTACGGGCGACCCTTTCTCAACCTTGAACACAGGGGGGACGCCATGGACACTGGACCCTAAACCCCTCAATACAAATGCGGCGATCGTACATCCTCCCGCCTTGAGTGCTGGCCCTGCGTTGGGGGAGGCCTTCTGTTTACCTGTTGTCATTAAAGTTCCTTTCACTGGCGGATGTAGACCATCAATTTTTGTATTATCATTGTGAATGCCGCTATTTATTAATGAATGCGAGCAAACCCCCCAGTTCAAAAAGCATTTGCGCTGGTCTGTTCTTTTTATTTTTTCTTGTACTATACTGAATTCCGCTTTTTCTTCTAAGAATGGTGGAAGTGTATACACGCTGTGATTAATGCACTTAACCCAAGCTTCAAAAAGAGAGAAACATAGCGATCAGTGGTAGCAGTAGTAGTAGCAGTTACGGTCAGAGGTCACGTGGTTACTTTGCTTGCCAAAGCTCAAGACTGGGGTGTCAGGAGCCTATAGTTCCAAGGTTAAATATAAGTCAAGACTGAGTGACGTCGTTATACCAGAAAAAAGCTTCATGAAAGTCACCGGTAGTAGCCACGCGATTTGGGCACGGCCCTGAAGCGCGAAAATAAACTCGATTTCAAAAAAAAAAATCAGAGATGCCGGGATAGCGGTCCGACATAACGCGTTCACAATTATTCCAATTAATTAGATTAAAATATACTTAGGATAATACATCTTAAGATCGGGCATGTGATCATCAAATCACATTCGTTTAATTTAGGTAGCCAATACAGTACATAGAATGTATATGAAAGCCACTGTATAGCTGCTATAATAAAGCAGTTGCTACCACTCTATTGAAAGTATCTAAGCCTCCACATCTAACAAGGTGAGATAGATTGTAGTATTGTAGTATCTAAAGTACAAGCCTGCGCCATGCCTGTTCCACAGGTCATGCCAGTGGGGCCCAGGCCCTGGTGGGCATCTTGCACCTTTAATGGCTGCAATAAGTTTCTGAGCCTATACGGCTGCAAAATAGATGCTACTGGTGAACGCAACGTTCATGCGCCTTTATGGCTGCACTGTAAAATGTGTCTTCAGTTTGAGGCTGCATAAGGCTACTAAGCTCACCATCTCCACCTTTATGGCCGCATTAATGGATTCTAAAGGGCCTGGGTTATTGGTTTTTTGTTTTGGGTACCAGTTGTCGCATTCAATGCTGACCATGGCTTCTTTTACAGAAACCAATTACTCAAACCCTCTTCAAGAAACTTCAAAAACCCTTCAAAATCTTAACAAATGTCATCCCAGCTTACCACTGCTGTTCCCGTCTTTGATGGCTCCAAATACCACATGTGGGTCAACATCATGAAGGCCTACCCCATGACTAATGACCTTTGGGAGATTACCAATGGCTCTGACAGCGCTGCTAAACCCACTGAGGATGAGATCTCACTTCAGAAAGAGTAGGATCGTGTTGACAATAGGGCAATGGGCACTACGGCCCTGAGGTTATACACTGCCATCCGACGTGAACACACCTCTACCGACACTGTTGGCCTCAAGGTGCTCAAAGGCGACCTCAAGGTGGTTAATCTGGGGCAAGGGGTGCTTGGCAGAGTGCAAGTGAAAGTTTAGGGCTTCTTTGAAGTCCCTAAAGATCGCAGCAGGCCCTACAGAGCCATACTTACTGGTTTTACGACCCAGCCATATTTCGTTAGCAGTGTCGGTAGAGGTGTGCCATGCTGAATAGAAGTGGACAACCCCAGGGCCATAGCGCCAATTGCCCTATTGTCAACGTGATCCCACTCTTTCTGAAGTGGGATCTCATCCTCAGTGGGGTTGGCAGTATCCTTGAGACAAGGATGAAGGTCAGAGCCATTGGTGATCTCCCAAAGGCCATTAGCCATGAGCTAGGCTTTCATGATGCTGGCCCACATGTAGTAGTTGGACCCATCGAAGACGGGGACAACTGTGGAAAGTTGGGACAACATTTGGTATGATATGAGGGGTTTTGAAGAGGGATTGAGTAAATGATTTCTGTAAAAGAAGCCATGGCCAGCATTTAATGTGACAACTAGTACCCAAAATTCAAAACAAAGACCCAGGCTCTTAGAATCCATTAATGCGGCCATAAAGGCGCATTTTACAGTGCAGCCATAAAGGCACATGACTGGTAGCATCTATTTTGCAGTCGTATAGGTGCAGAAATTTATTGCAGCCATTAAAGGCGCAGAGAATCTTTGTTGCGGCCATTACAGGCGCAGATTATGTATTGCAGCCATTAACGGCGCAAGATGCCCACCAGGGCCCATGACCTGTGGAACAGGCATGGCGCAGGCTTTTACTTAGATGTTACACTACCACTATCTATCTCATTCCACCTTGTTAGCTTAGAGACTTAGATGCAGTCGATAATACGATAGCAACTGGCCTTTATATACATTTTGATTTGATCACATGCTCGATCATGTCTAATTAATTGAATGCGTTTTTGATCTTATCAATCAGGCGTGATCACAATTATGTCAGACCGCTATCTTGGCATCTCTGTACTGGTATTCTAAACTAAGAAGGAATGAGTTTCGCATGATTTTATCTGATATCTGATGAAGTGATGCTTGAAATGCCCCACACAACAATATTTCCAGTCATGTACAGGATCTGCACCTGAATGGTCCTGAGAATAAATGTAATGTGATTCAACTAGATGACTCTGCACCCCTTTGTGAGTTTTATCTGTCAGATGGGTTATTGCCTTTAGAACATGTTCATGTTGTGGTTCAGCTGCTGGTGGAGCAGTAAGTGCGCTTCCATAGCCAGGATTGTGACCTCCCCTGTGACCTCTTTCTGGGAAAAGGTTGCAGGGAGGTCTCAATCTCAGCCATGGAAGGGTTATGATTGGGCACTTGTGACTCTAGTGGCAGCTGAAAAGGCAATGCTGTATCTGATGGATAGAACTGATCAATGGGGACAGTGAGATCTAGTTGAGTGGCATTGCGTTCATTCCAATAAACATTCAGTCACAAATGGTACATGATTTGCAAGGTCATTGTCTAGGGATCTGGGAAAGAAGTTATTCGGCTTTCAAAGCTTCAGGTCCGTTGAGTTGATATGTCCAAGTTTATTAAGGTTTGCCGACTTGATCACCTCTACACGGTCATCACAGAGGTCATCCCCGGTTATCCTTATCAGGAATGGGAAGCCCAATGAATTACAGGTGTCACTGACAAGAAGGCAGAGGAGGCTGAGGTTTCGTTTCCTACGACCACGAACACGAATGGATCAACACTTTCCAATCTCTAATTTTTTAGTTTCGCGGTATCGCAGCGTCTTTGTGGAAATTGATTATTTTATAGGGCTACTACGAATTCAAGGAACCTTGAAAGAGGAAGGCCAAATGGAGGAGGACGCACATACACACACGCATACCATACACGAACACCATCCAGGGAAGCATTCACTAAGCACTTAAAATTAGTTATACACAATTCAGGTTTTATCCATCCATCCTTTGTGAAAGAATAGAATGAATGAATAACGAAAACCCGGAAAAAAAACATAATTTATTAAATATTTTTAACAGACCCGAAGTAAAGAAATTCTGTATTTTTGGGAGAGTGTTTTTGGAGAAAGAAAAGCAAAATATCATACAGAAAATGCTGTAGAACTACGATAGATAGATAGAACGATTTTCCACATTCAAAAGGAGGCCAATGAGATCGGTATCCACGGCAGCGTCGCGTTGCGGGAAAACGAACAAGTACCATGTATTATATGGTGGGCCATACATATCATTCACTTCTTCAAACCACAGATGGTTATGGCCGGAGGCCATCCTAGATTACTTCTACGCCAGACATCTCCCGGGGTCGTGTCTTCCCACCACCATAAGCAACGTAACCCGCTTGCTGTGAAAAGCACTCTATCCACGCTACCACCAGTCCTACCGAACATCCCATACCCACTTGAGCAAGCACACGATGTCACATCTGCCCATCAGGATGGCCACCAGGTGCATTCAATCGCCGATAAACAGCCCCCTTTTGTGAGTGCCCTTTATTACCAACGCTCACCATCTAATCTTTCTTTGTAAGATGTTAGACTTCGTTAATGCGGTGTGCAATCCAGCCGCCCTCAGCCCCTCGATAGCCAACATTTATAGATCTTGCTCTGCGGTTCATCCACAACCCACAGTCGAGCATCGTTATGATCAATATGGTATCTCCGGCGAGTGGTTCAGGTCGTGCAAGGGTGACCATTGAGCTCTAAACAATCGACGCTGCTTCGAATTCTTGATTAATAGACGGTATCAGAGGTTGTTGGAGAGAAATTTCATGTATACCTATATAGTATTTTTTACAAAATAAAGGAAAAGGCGCCTGTAACAGCGCAACCTCTGAGAGCCCATGACCGAACTCATGGTCGTGTCTGTCTGTGGTTGTGTGGCGTGGTGTATGGGTGAACAAGGTAACGGGATGATGGGCCGGGTAAAGTCTTTGTTCTTTGTTGAAGGAATCGCGTGAGAAAGTATTTGAAATCCCGATCGACCCTCCAACGACGCGGGAAAAACGGGGAAAACAACGGCCGACGCCATCCCCGCCCAATCGCGCTCATCACACGCGGCGTTGGCGACATTAAATCGCTCATTTTCGTCTATGAACATTACTTCAATCATTACAAGCAACTTCGACCAGCCCATGATACCTTCCGAGGCCTCTGGCAAACGCAAAGCCTCGGACGATAATAACTCCTCAAACTCCAACGGTGCACCAAAACCCAAACGCACACGCAAAGATGTGAGTATCCAAATTTCACTTTTTCTTCGTCTATGCTGAACATAGTGGAACAGAATGCCTTATCTACCAAGCGGAAACGTACGCGTCGTGACCATCCACTCTTCCGTAATAAATCTATCGCGCTAATACGTACCCCCTCCCATTCTCACCAGTCCTCAATGGCGAAGAGCAACGCGGTGGTCTTGTCATCATCCGTGGCTCCCAATTTCAACCACCCTCCTCTCAACCTTCCTCCGATAGCAGCAATGCACTCGCCGGTCCATCACATCCACCTAACAAGAAATTTCGCGCTGGGACCGGAGCTGCACCCAGCACTAAGGGCAAGCACAAATCCCCTGATGAGGATGGTGCCGTTGAAGAGGATGTACGGCGCATGGAGATGGAAGCTGATGCCCTTCGACGTTCCGCTCACCGCCCATGGGAGCCTTTATCTGGTGGGGACTCCCTCCTCCCACTGGCACCACGTGAGACACCCAAGATTGAGCAAAATCGCGCGATGCGCGGTGAAGGCTCCCGGACACCTCGTCGGGCATCGATGTCCTCACGTGGGAAGCGTTTGAGTAACAGTTTTGATAGGGCAGGGATTATCAGTGCGTGATCATCCCAATCAGTGTCGTGCTTGTCGCCGATTTGTTCCCACAGCACAACCGCACTCTTCGGTAGATGATGCAAGTCTCTACAAACACATTGATTCTGAGCTTCCTGAGCCTGATCGCGCGCGACAACTTATCATATTATGTGCCGCACGGGCACCACTACCAGCACCACGTGAAGGGAAAGACCCGCCGAGTCAACCATCGGAGAAGGGTTCGAAGCTATTGCAAGAATTGAAGGATGATGTACTGCTCTTACTTGCAGAGCGGAAGGTCGATATGAACGTGATGGCCATCGGCCAACCAGGGTCTGCTGCAAACGGGGCTGCGGACGTACGAGTAAACGAACAGAACGTCAACAATCGCACGCGAACGGCTCGCTTCAAAGATGAAATTCGCATGTGTGTCCTTCTTAACCGTCCTATTCCTTCGTTTTCCTGATACTCAACTTAATCAAATGATAGAGCAAAAGCAGAGGATGATGCGTGGAGCGCTGTTGCACAATTTTACAACGCTTATCAAGAACCAGTTGTGAGGGAGTTGGAGCAGCGGCAGAAAGCCAAGGGAAAACAGCGGGCCGACCCAGAAGGAGACTTGCGAATATCAGAGTTGCCCACGCAATTTCAAGAGGCGAGCAACCTCGCGCTGAGCGTTTTGGCAAGGGATGCAACGACAGGTGGACACAGCCCGAACAGCCACCAATGGAGCGAACTTCTTTACAAGGTGCGTCAACCAAACCCCACATCCTGGAAAGCTCTACTGACCGACGACTCACTCTCTAACGCATAGACCGATGATCTCCATGCCCTGATCAATACTGCGATACAGACGGCCAACGTCGCGGAAACAGATCTAGACCGCCGATTCACTCGTCTTTCCCACATCCTTCGTGCACGAACCCAACGTACCGCGGGACTCGGACTCTCATCCGCCCAACCCGCGCTTTCCACTTACCTCCCACGGCGACCCGGCGACCCGTCTGATTCACAAAACCTGTTTCGCGCGCTCGCGCGCGTTGACGCGGCGCGTCCACCGGCGCAGGTTGGGGCTGCAGCCAGCCGCGCAGCGCGCGAGGTTCTGCGCGCGCAGGACGCGCCAGTGAGCGAGAGGCGGCTCACAGCCGTGGCCCCACCCACGCCCCGCACACCGCGGCGGCCGAGCACGCCAGGGCGTGGACGATGATCCCGATGTCTGCCTTTTTATTTTATTTGGTAACAGAGTTACTATGCTCGATTTATCTTCCCCTCCCCTCCCCTTCCTCTCCTATTTTTTTTTACTTGCTTTTGTTCATCGGGCCACCCCCTAGTCTCGCTCTGCTATTGTGTCGCATCTTTTCGTTCGTGTTCGTCCTCGTTTTGTATGTAGCGATGGTCCCCCACCACCACCACCACCACCACCACCTAGGTATTATTAGTATTTGGAAATCTCGGAAATTTATTTTTCGGTGGGGAAGGGGGAGGGGGGAGACGCATCAAAGAAGACCCTTATTTTTACTCTCCGGTGCAAATGTCGTCATTCCCACGCATAGATGTGCGGACGATGTTGATAATTTTTGCATTGATTATGGGGATGTGGGATTCAGGATATTGACGCCCCAGACCGCTGAAGATCCTTTATTATGATTTTCGTGGGGCGTGCGCGAGATCTTTACTTTTGACTGAATTACGAGTACAGAGACCAGGTAGGGCCAGAGCAACTTCAGAGGGGGTAGGGGGTGGAGACATCCGTCGTTATACAGCCGGGTTCTTCTGGATACGGCGCGGCAAATGAACGTCGACACTAATTCATTCCGACTCGTTTCATGACCGTGCTGTATGCTTTATGCAGGAACTCCGCCCCCCCCCCCCCCCCTGCATGAAATTTAAGATCTTAGATACGAGTTGGGACGAATCAGAGGGGGGGGGGAAGGATGGATGAAAGTGCTTGCAAAACGACCTAAGTTCTTGTGGTCAATGGGAAAGGCATTCTAGAACTCAGACTCCAGAAACACCTTTAACACGATCACGATCGGAATTTCAATCAAAGGTCGTACAACGATCATCACTTGGTGAACACATCATAAGACCACCCTCGTTGCGAGCAATGGGGTGAACATATTCTCTTGCAGTGGTGGTGGCTCGTCCACTGACTCAATTTAACCCCTTAGATAGTGCAGCATAGGGAACATACTTGCATCAAACATGATCACCCATCTTGTTATCGCTCGATGCATATATACCTCATGGCTGATGTACGATCGTATGAGACCGTATAAGTCTAAAGGGGGGTGAGATTTCGCCAAAGAGAGAGCGAGAGAGTAAAATAGATAGATGTGTCGATACGTCGAATACTGTTTGCTACCTTCGAAGGCTGTGTGTGGCATGCAACGAACTCAAGATTCCGAATGTAAGTAGTATAAGACGAGACTCACTTTGTGAGTGTAGACAGGATGGGCCGGAACAGTAGTGGTCCTGTCAATCTGTCTTAGTCGGTCTGCTTGTACTATATTGTGTATTGTTACGTCTGTTCGTCAGTTTTGGTCTTCTATCTTTTTGCAACGATTGTTTTCGCTTTCAATATCTACCCTTTCCTGCTCTGTCCATAATACCGCGAGGTATTTCTTGCCTTGCTTTTATTTTGTGACCCTGAACCCGCCCGAACCTGGCGTATCTGACTGTGCTGTGCACGACATGTTAAAATATACGACAAGGGGGGTAGATAAAAACTTCCTAGCCCTGTGGTACTCACGTAGGAATGTGGCTCGGCGTGTTGATCAATACTGGAGTGCCCAGTTGTCAGGAGAGAAGATGTGGCCTCAGCCCCAGATCACGTGTTTGGGTACCTTTGATCACATGATTATGATCGATAAGAGAAGAGTGACGATTCGTACGCCTTTCATTCATGTACTCTCACTCTCACTTCAGTTTGACCACTAAGGATAAGGTGAGTTTTTGTTTATAGTATCTCACTATTCATACAGGCTCATTCCCGTAATTTATCATTCCTCCAACCTCCTCCAAAGTGCCGCATATGAAGCTCGATTTGCGGGATTAATTAGTAATTCGGTCACTCGAAGGTATCGCAAGGCCATTTAGTTTTCATCAAAGAGCTTTAACACTACCGGTGCGTGGTCAGATCAAATCGCCTTGTTACCCTTCAACTGCAAGCTACTGAAAGAACAAAAGAGGGAATGTACACGCGAGCAACCATCAAGGCTTTTAAAGACCTTTTTTGCCGTGAGCTTGTATCTAGCAGCCTCAACATTTTCCCGCGCAGATCGATCTGTCTATAAGCATGTCTCCTCACTGTTGAGAATCACCTGCGCCACTGTCACCGTGATTGAGCTTCCGCATTTTTGATGAGGTCGACGGACGATCAGTTTTGGTGGATCTTGCTTTGTTGACAATGAATCTTGGAGCCTGGCATTGTTGGAAGACAAGTTGATCTTCTTTCATATGTTAATTACCCATCAACATTGAGCCATCTTGCCTTCCAGATAAATCAGGCTGGTACACATGAGCTTGCAAATTTGAGTCCATATAGATTGCCATGACAACCATGGGGCCAGATGTTTTCCTTCATAGCCTATTCCCCAGTCTCACAAGACATGTTTGTAAAATCATGCGCCATAGGTCTAATAGTTTGTCCCATCTATGTCTCTTACTCCATGCCACTTCAAGGGGGAATGAGGAACCTCCTGACCCGGATGAAGATCACTCTAGGATTGTGCCCACATCACTGCATACTCCCTCTCCGAGGTGCAACGTCCTACTATTAGATTAAAATTAGACATTATAAAGAGGACCCCTCCAATGGGTCAAAACTCACAAATCAGCCTGGGCCTCTATCCCAGCAGCCAAGTGCTGAAATTGACCCACAAGGTCGTACAAGAAAGCGGTATCCACTTGCCCCTCCTCATACATTGGGAAGTTTTGCACATTTTGGATCACACGAGTAAAGGCGATGAGTATGTACTGGCCAAGTGACTGTTGAAAGTAAGGTGGGTAAGTGAAAATTTATCTGAGAGAGTGTGGTCATGCTCACATTCGATGCAGACAAGCACTCTTAGTTAGAAATTTATAATAACGAATTGAAGAGGTAATTAATAGCTTGCTTCGCACTTTCTGTTCGAGATGACAGCGTGAATACGTTTCGAAGGCAGGGACCCGTCTGACGGGTAGAACTTAGGGAGAAGTGCATTGTCATCCAGTTATATTACGTTACATTCATCCTCAAGAATACTCAGGTTATAGATCTGCTCCCAATATCGTCTCTTAATGAGCCGGAAAAGAAGTCATTAGGCATTGGATTTCCAAAAAGCTTCAGGTAAAATGAATGTGGCGAGGTCTTTAAGCGTTTTCTGTCTTGATCGCTTCCGAAAGATTAGCACAGAGTTCATCCCCCGTTTATTCTTATCTATCACAAATGGATGACCCCAACGAATCGCAGGTGTCGCTAACGAGGAAACGGATAGTTGTGGCTTTGTGCGGACGTGACGGTCAACAAGACGCAACCAAACGGTTCGCAAGAGTAAATTCGAAACCTGAGCATTTGAATTGAGAAAAAAAGAATTAATTCTTTTCGTGTGTGCATCACTGGAAAGGATAGAAAGTTTGAATATATGAAAGAACTTGATCACCTCGTCATGATCTCAAATCTGAATCCAATTCTCGCAACGTTAAGCGCTCCCCTCTCAAACTCGTGTGATTATGGGTCCCCCTTGGGATCAAATCCGCGGTGGATGCGAGGCAAAGCACATTCTTGAATGAGCGTGAGACAGAGAGAGAGAGCCCCGAAATAACTATAACTTCGAATGAAGGTATTTCGTGCTTGAACTTGCGAGTACGCTGCTTGCTAGTCCCGTTTGACCTTGTGCTTTACATCATCAAGAATTTCTTTAGCACAACAAAGGAGAGAGAGAGGAAGTAGTAGAGGATGGTGAAAGAGGAAACCGAGTGAAACTGGGGGTAAAGGGCCGGGAACGCGCACAAATCCAACAAATAAACTAACTGTTAAAATATCGCATTTGTACCATATCAGAGTCTTGTCCGAAACTAAAAGTCGAACTGATGTCAGAAATTTTTTATTGACAGGACTTGTAATGAAAAAGTGAGAGAGAGAGAGAGAGAAAACGGGTCCAGCCAGAAGTGGTGACGGCCGGACGAGCCATCCACATGGTAATGGACCCGGCCCGCATTATCTGCTTTGGCACGCATACAAATCACGAGATCGGATCCACAAAGCATGACCGCGGGAACATAGCACCATATATGGTAGACTGCTTTAAGCAAGAGACTACAGGAAGTTGGTGATAATCGGAGGCTTCAACAAAATAAATACCTTTAGTCTTCTCGGAGTTGTTGGAACAACTGTCAAGAAGGTTGCCAAAACCAATATATAATATGCCTATATCCCGGTCGTCACAGTCACAGAGTTGTTTCATAACGTGACTGTGGAAATACAGGATCATGTATATTAATCAGGAGTCCACGATGTGCCCCTGAGCTATCTTTGCTTTGTATATCAAGTACCAAGTATTAACGACTATGGGTCTTGCATGCGTCACCATGAGACCCACTCGTGCTACTGCCAGAGCCCTCATTGAGCGACGGCTGTATGTGTAACAACTTTTTTTACATTCAAATCACGCTCTCTGAATAAATATATAGTAAAATAGTCGATAATCTCCCTGGGGATTTCTTTTGGAGATATTCGATTCTTATGATGCATCATTAAACACCTCTTTGAAAAAGATCACAGGAGGGTTTGGAACAGCAGACATGGTTGGTTCAAGCTTGCACATGTGTGCCGAAATTGGCGACTGGTCGTGCTCGCCTCGTCCTCTCGTTTGCATTTGCGACTTTTCTTTACAGTGCATAGGTCTCCAAGGGCAGTCATGCTGACTCGGCTCCCACCATTGCCAATTACCATCGACTATCTTTCTGGAGCCAATAATCACTTCGAACAGAATCGCCTGGTCACTGCACTGAAATTCCCCAATCGTGTGCATGACATCGCCTTTTGCGGGTCAATCAATTCCTATGAGAAGTTCTTCGAGGTGACGAATCGCCCATTCCCCAAACTGAGGCGCCTTGTCCTTCGTCACGAAGTCTTTCTATCGTCACTTCCAAAAAACTGTTTAGTGGTGTCACACCTTGTCTTCAACATCTTTGGGTGACGGGTGCTTACCTCTCATCCTTATCTTCACTGTTATCATCTGCAATCAACCTTGTGGACCTCAATTTGGACCAAACGTTTGCCACCCATCTTCGGCCTCATCACTTTGCGCCTACTTGCAATGCATGCCTTACCTACGCTACCTTAAACTGAAAATGCGGGAACACCCCAAAGATGACGTAGGGCCTCTCATTGAAGCGAAAGATCCAATTCCGCTCTTGAGACTGACATTTTTTCACTATGTTGGTAGTAGACAGTACTGGAGGCACTCTTGTCCGGGTTGGCGGCCCCATTCCTGAAGGATATCTACATCTTACCCAATGACAACGCTGGTGGCGATTCCTTGTTGGACCCCATCCCGAACTTGTCCAGGTTCATCCGTGACATAGACAAGCCGTTTTCCTCAGTTAGAGTGTCTTTTTCAGAAGACATTTTCCGCGATATTATGTTAACGGATCTCTGTTCCACCAATGAATCACCCTTCAAAATATACGTGCCCGGTAAGATGGTTTCGATGGCCCACATCTGCAGTGAGCTCTCTGTGAAGCTCGCTGAGGTGGAGGACCTTTTCCTTTCATCCACCTCCAATAGGTTAAACCGCGGCTCAAGGCGCTATGGAAATTCCATTTTTTGGCTTGGGATTTTAAAGCAATTCCACAATGTGAAGAAACTCTGGGTGCAATGTGAACTAAAACTCGAAATCGCTTATTTCCTCGGGAAGGATGATGGGAAGCCTGCCATGGACCTTCTACCCGAATTAAAAGAAATTTATCTGCTTTGTCATGATCATTCCCTCCCATCAAGTTGTTGCGATACACCTACGATGGTGCGTAACGCCTTCGAGCCATTCTGTGCTGCGCGGGACCGAGCAGATCTTTCTGTCGACCTGATCTGGAGAAAACTTTCGGAAGGTCCATTTTATCACAACAACTAATATCTTGGTTTCATAAAATTGTCTCTATATTCTGGCACGAGATGGAAAGTGTAGGTTACTTATGAACGGTGGCGGGAACCACAGTCGGACAACTATCCATCACATCACTGCCGACAGCGTCACGTTCATCACCTCCATTAGGGACCCTCAATGGCACAAACTGAAATTTTAGCGTATCAATGACTACTTGAGTATATATTGTGTATGTATATGTACGAGTATGTTGATGTTATCTTGTATTATCTTGTGTCACTAAGGATCTGCGTGCATTGGAAGGCAGAGTCGAGTTCCGTTGAGTAAATGAAGACAAGTTTTTAGAGAAGCAGAGTCGAGGGCTCCTTTCACATGAACCTCGCCTCAATGAACTTATCTTCAACTCACGTTCAGACTCCACCAGCGATATCTTTTCGAGGCGGGCACAAGTCCGATTGTGCTTCTCTCTCCTTGCTGACGTGATGACTCCTAAACACGTCAAGATGATAATCC
The DNA here is from genome assembly GCA_022496185.1 of Multifurca ochricompacta. Taxonomy (NCBI): domain Eukaryota; kingdom Fungi; phylum Basidiomycota; class Agaricomycetes; order Russulales; family Russulaceae; genus Multifurca; species Multifurca ochricompacta. The sequence goes on along the minus strand of WTXG01000031.1, from coordinate 25,498 downwards.
ATAACTTAAGACGACCTTGATCTGTGTCTTGTAATGCGCGTCCCATGTTCCAACCGAGTCCAGTTTGGGTTATCGCCCGCGTTCACATTAACTCAACGCTGTAGTTATGGACACACATACACACATACACACTCTAGTAATATTAGCATGGTAGAATATCTGCTATCCATACTTGTTACAGTGAGACGACCATTTCCCTGATATGTCAGCCACACGCGTAACTGAATTGGCGTGCTTGGTCTTTGCAACCGTAATGACCAAATTTTCTTGAAGGCAATGTTAATGAGGAAGAATGAAAACGTATAGAGATACGAATCGTACCCACTCATTGATCGCAGGCCAAGAGCATTGTTTGTCTACTTGGGTCCACTATGCCCAAGTTGAGAGGGCAGCTCCCACGAGATAACAGAGCACGTACCAACTTCAAACGAGCCCGCTTCCCTAACCCATCAGTCCAGTCCTCTCCTGCGCTCCGCTTAGTTACGTCGCCTTGCTTTCCTGATACGCATCCAATACTTCTCCCACAGTGGGCCATAATCTCGGATCATTGCCCATTAGCCTTTCCTGTAAACTGCCTATACCTCGTCGACCTCCATGACTGACTGGAAGGTGCTCCCCATAGGTCAACAAGGATGTGACTCTACTTTTTCGTGGGTTCATCTGAGCTTCCAACCTTCAACACAGTCCACTCCTTTGACCGTCGTTTCTTCGTCCTCTACAAAAAAACGGACAAATCAATGTCGATAATTGACAGTCACGGATACGGGACGTCTATGACCACATTATCGGGCTTCAATTTCCAATGGATAAACAACCAGGCTGTTATCTTTCTCAGCGTACTTGTACCCAGCCACCTGAAGAGTTTCCCGCACAGATCGATCTTCAAAAATGTCTCGCTGCTGTGTATTCCCTGTTGCTCTGCACTTCCTAGAACCACCTGCGCCACTGTCACTGAGATCGAGTTTCCGCTTCGACCCTATCAATGTGGGGTGATTTCCAGAGATACCCTGCGTCAATTAGTCCAGCTCTGAAGTCCAGCGTTCGCCTTTGAAAGAAGGGTATACTATCGGAAGGTGAAGTCGAATCCTGTTGTCCCGTAACTTAGATCAAGTCATCCGTTTCATCTTCTGCCTTAATAATTAGAATCACACTTTTTCCCGCTTAGCCTATTCCCCAGTCTCAAAAGCCAAGATGTTTGTAGGATCATGCGCCAAAGGTTCATGTTGCTTGTCCGATCCATCTCTTACTCTTGCTCATGTCACCTCAAGGTTGCAATGCGGGAAACCTCAAGATCCCTAAAGCAAAAATTGCTCATAGGAGTGTACCACTGTCGCTGCACGTTCCCTCTCCGCGGGGACTAAAGGAATTGACCAAGAAATCCTACTATTAGATAAACTTAGTCATTACCAATTCACAAGAGGGGCCCTCAAATGGATTAAAACTCACAGATCAGCCTGCAGCCAGGTTCCGAAATCGTCCTGCAAGATCGTACAAGAAAATAGGATCACCTCCTTATATGTATGTTTGAAATTTTTGCACGTTCGTTTAGTTGATGTCGAATCTAGAGGGTATTTGTATGTACCGGTCAATTTCACCGATTGTCGTCGTCGGAGCTTCGTTCATGCCGGAAGATCATCTAAGAGGGGGGTCATACTCACATTTGGGTGAGATCATAAATTGATGCTCCCAGAGAAGGGGGCTGGCTTCCCCCCCGGTCACCCCCCCCTCCCTCGACCTTGTTCGTTTAGAGAGATCATCCATCGAGAGTTTTTGAAAATCACTCAGCTGAATGTGATCTCGATAACGCAGGTGGAGTCGCTGAAACCGATAGGAAAGGGTGGTGGAAAGTAATGATGTTAGTTAACAACAAATTTAAGGTTGATCGATAATTTACTTTGCATTTCCTGCTCTGATGGCAACTGAAGCCACAACATGAACAATACCGAAAGGCAACGGCGTATCTGATGAGTAGAACTGATTGAAGGGGGGTCGTGGTATCTAGTTCGGTTACGTGGCGTTCAAGCCGAATAGCGTTTCAGTTCTACATGGCTCGTAAAGTCGTCGTCTGAGGGAGGAGCCGGGGTCATCTAACTTGATCGCCTCTGCAAGGTCGGCACAGAGTTATTCTTATCAGGAATGAGCGGCCATATGTATCAGATCGATGAGGCAGATGGGACCGAGAGTCATCTAAGAAGAGGAGGAAGAACAGTCGTGGCCTTGTGTGGACGTGATGATGGGGGCCAATGGTTTTTTCATTTCTCACGACCTGCCACTTCCACCAAGATCACCCCCTTTGGCACAAAATCTTATGTGCGTCATACAATAATCCATACAAAGAATCCTTTCGTAGATCCTCTTCCTCTTTATTCTAAATGTACGTCTCCGGAAAACCGGGCTTCTTTTACTTGTGACTTGTGACTTCACGTCGACGCTACTGTGTGGAAATTTTCCAATAGGGCAGTTCTAAACTCTCTGGCTAAGTAGTTACGTGGCATTTGTCTGCGATGGAGGGTCCCATTTTTCCCCTCGTAGGTCGCATCATCCCGCACGTTCCGCAGGCCCTTCTTATCATTGGGCAACCATAAAGGTACATGTGCCAGCTAGCCAGCCGCGGAAGGGTCTCCATATCTCTGCCCGTGGATCACGTGTAATAAATCGGTATGAAGAATGTTGCGTTGCTCCTTTACTGGCGAGCAACAGTCGTCGTGCAGCTTTCCCAAACAAAGTAAGGATGAGGTTCTTTCCAAACCGAAGGCCTCCATCGTTGGTGCCTCTTCAGCTCTCTGTGGCTCAGTCATTTCTATGGCGCCAAAGGTGATGGCTGCGAACGATATCGAAAGGAACGACAAATGTGCATGAGCGCTTATTGTCAAGATGATACCCATCGATAACATCATCGTGATATGCGTGGACGTATTCAGTGATCTGAACCTGAGATTAACTTGTCAAATGTTAACCGTTATTCACACCTACCATTTCGACTCTGTGCACCCGAACGCTATCACTGGAAGGGGGGGGGGAGGGGATGCTTCACTCCAGTGTCCATTCCCGGACGCGAGCCTTGGTCAAGGCAATGATGAACAATTCATCATTCGACGCCATCTATGTCCAGTTCCAGTGCGCACCTCGCTCTTTCTGAGTTCCCCTTCTTTTTTTTTTCCCCTTCCCCTGACTCGGTCTACTGTAGATTATAATTATTGTGGCCTCGACAAGCCCGGAGGTGGGTCCCAGATTCGTTTGAATGTTCGGCGTCACTCGCGCGTAGCTTATCATGACGCCTCGTTTTTTTTAAAAAACGTTTTACAACTTTACTACGTGGTGGGAGCATAATTATGCTTTTGGCTCGCGTCCGTGAGCGCTATTCCTCACAGGAGAGTTCAGGGGTCGATGGGCGAAGAACGGGTCACCCAACGAGGACGTTAAAAGTCTACATTGAGCTCCATTGCGGCCAGTAACTATGAGGGGTACATCAATCCCAACTTATATAAGGCAAGCGCAAGACACCTGGTGCTCCTTTGGTGAGGTCAAGCTCTGGGAGGCAAGTACGGCCGTCGGTCAGTCAACGTTTTTTTTTTGTTGTTCCTTCCCGTTTACACACACTTCACGCGCACAGTAATTCCCATAAGGCGGCAAAACAGCCACTCTCCACCTGCAGAAGGAAAATATCCCTGTCCCCAGCCACTGGCCCAAAGGCAATTTTAGTAAGATCCTTCGTACTGAGGAGGGCCTCATGGTCGAGGAGCCGCCGCACGTCAACTTAAACTTCTTTCTTGAAAATTGTTCTACGCCGATTTACATAGCTGTGGGCTGCCCTTTTTTTCTTTTTTTCTTAGAGTTTTACTTTCTCACACATTCTCACCTCAGCCGTAAAACGCAAGTTGGATTTGCGTTTGATTGGAACGCTTAAAACCGGACCGGATGAGAGGGGAGGGGGGATACGGCATATCAACGGGGACATCCGGAGCGGGGGGGGGGGGCGGGTCGAGATAAGCGTTAGGCTAAACCGATACCGATACCGATAAGCGGGCTGGTGTACGGTCGGCCGACTTGACTTTTATGCAGTGCATGCAAATTGCATGTTTGCTTCGGCTTCGTAAATGTCGTCGATCCGGGTTGCAATCACCGGAAAGCTTTCCTGAATGATGCCCTGAGCGGAGTGGACCTTTTGCTCCATAAGCCACCAATACTACAGTAAGTAATTGAGACTGATTGATTGGGGAGAGAATAGTTGGGGAGGGGAATTTGAGTCTGCCCTGCCTGTCTGAACCTGTATCGCTCAGGACAGGCCAGTTACAGTTCAGTGAAATCTAAATGCTAGAATCTGGAAGCACAAGTCGATCCGGTTTTCCGAAGAGTTTTTTTGTTTTGTACCCTGATTGTGACATCAGGTTGGAGCGAGGAGACGAGGACGCATGTGTCTGCCAAGATAGGTAGGTGATTCGTTACGTATCTCTGACCTTCGCGAATATGTTTTCCCCGCTCGCCCCTTGTCCTTCGTTCATATGCGCCCTTGCCCGAAATCGGTGTACACAAGTTAATTGAGCTCGGACGTAAAACACCTATCGGCAGGACCTCCGGAAAAGGTTTGGCCCGAGAGGAGAACAAGTGGCGCACCTCGAAAGAAGGCCTTCACACGTACGAACTGTAGCGCATTGCATCTGATATAAACAAAGAAGTGTGCTCTCACCAACCACTATTACAAATCTCTACTACATGGGGTTCTGTGCCCTTAGGGGACACGTTAGTGGAATCGGAACCCAAAAAAAAAAGATACTCAACCCAAAGCAATCATCGGTCACACGTTAGGGCCGACATGGCGAAGTTTCCAAAGTGTTAGGATACCGAAATGGGGCGTCTAAAGAAAAAAACCAAACGTCGTCAACGGATACCAATCATCTATCAAAGTGCGAGAAAGTTCGGTCCGGTTTTCACAGCACTAGCGGGAAGACAGCATTGAAAAGCTTTCACAAGCGCAAGCGATATGCGGTGCTCTACACCACCAGGAAGAATTACGGAGGGGAATATGTGTGTTCTCTTCGAAAAAAAGAAGAAAGCGTGGTGTTATCGAAGCGATATTAAAATTAAAAATTCTGCCTGAGCGGCCCGAAGCCCGAGCATAGCAAAATAGCAAAAAAAAACACTTTATCGATTTGTCAGCTCTCGCCACTCAACTTCTGCCATCCAATCCGACATCTAATCGCTGTACGCTGCTGAACTGACTGAAGAGAGGAGGAGAGTGCTTCGCCGCACACTTCGCAGGTTGCTGATTGCCACTTGGCACTTGCCAGTCTGCCCAGAAACAAAAGAATCCTTGGCATCGAACGGTCACTATCACCGTTTCTCTAGAAGCTATCATCATCATCATCATCATCATCGTCATCATCATCTAATCCATCCATCATCTCCTCTATCTGCCATGGCTTTCGTCTCCCAAAGCGGGGCGTCAAGTTCAATTTCGCGGGAAGGCTCACACACTGCGCTCATCGTTCAAGATCCTGAGCAGCGAGACGTTTCAGCGCAGACGGCGGATATTGCTGTGGGTCCAGGACCTGGAGGCATTTTGCGTCTTCGTGGAGGCCCGCGTGACCGTCCGCGAGTCGTATGGGATGAGGAGGTCGTAGATAACGAAGGCCTCGGCAGAAAAAAATCGAAAAGTAAGTGCGTGCATGTCTATGACCTCATTGGACTCTTTTTTACTGAAAAAAAAAACAATTTCGTTGTTTTTACAGTTTGTTGTATCTACCATAGACCGAGACAGTTCGATGAATCATCGGATGAAGATTCGTCGGAGACGGATTCCGACTCTGATGATGACGGTACGACAAGGCCAAACCACCAATATCGCCACCATCACCGCCTCCGCCAACACCGCCATGCGGACGGTGAGAGTGGGGGTGAACCACATAATGAATTAGAGCATAAGCGAAGAGGCGACATTGATGACCAAAATGCATATGAACGGATTTCACCACGAAAGGGTAAAGACAAAGCGACGACGAGGAGCTAACTTTCGGGTTTCGGGGAGATTATGGGTTCATTGTCATTGTACACGTGGACATGGACATGGACTTTTACTTTTTAACTCAGCTGATATCCACCACGTATGGTTGTCGTGTGTGTTCCGTTACTGGTGTGTGGTGGTGTGTGTGCCGGTGTGTTCATTTTAGCTTTCAGCGTCATTGATTACCGGTAATTACCGCTCCACTCATGGCTGTACAACAAGAGTAAAAGAATAGTGTATAGTGCCAAACAGCATATATGCTGCTGCATGCTGCATTGCGTTCTTGCGGAAATTAATAAAAATTATAACACATTTTCACACTGCCATCGATAATGTTTTTTTCCATAGTCGAGTCAGAAATTCATGTCGTGTTTCGTGTTCGTATAGAAATTGTTTGGTTGGTAGGAAAGGCCCCAAACCCAAGTCCCAACCACCCTCGGCTACAAGGCTGCGTCACCATCCGGCCTCTTCAGGCCCCGAATAGAAACGTCCAATACCAATATATTATTACAACAAGTGTGGTTTAGGGTCCCTACATATTCCACATACAACGCGTCCCTCTTTTTCTGCTTAGCATCGTCCTTTGTTGTTATCTCACACCCTCTAGTGACGGCTCTGGCCAGGGCCCCACAACCATGAACATGTCATCAGCAGAAGAAGACATCTACGACGCCGAAGCTAACCCTACTCGCATTGCGAAGAAGAGAAGAGTACAGAGAGCGTGCGATGTATGTCGGCGAAAGAAAAGTATAACTCTTCTCCCTTTTGGCCCAGTCGAGCTCAACTGACCTTCCTTCCAGTCCGATGTATGATTCCCCCTCTTTCTCTTGACTTCCCACCGTTCCTGACGATGTCAAATAGGTGATGGCAGCCAGATGCCCGGAAATAAATGCTCCAACTGCTCTGCGTATAACTTTGAGTGCAAGTATGAAGAAGCGGCCAAGGTGCGGAGTTCAGGTACCCGTATTCTTGTCTATCCTTGAACCCTAACTCTCCATGTTAGAGACGAGGTCCCCCGAAGGGGTACGTGAACCAACCCGCTGGTTTTGCTTTTGTTTAGTGTGATTCAACTTTTCGCTCAAAGGTATGTCGAAAGTCTAGAGTCGCGATTGGAAAAAATGGAAGGTCTTTTGCAACGAGTGCGTGGTCCAACAATATTCTTCACTCCCTCATGTTTCTCATCCCACCCAGCTGTGTCCTGATGCCGATTTTACCGAAGAACTGGGGGCGCCGGTTGATCGGCAAAGCTTCGTGCGAGACTCACTATCCCGCACTCTTCAGGTTACTGGTTCCTATCGACCACCATCACAGCTTTCCGGAAACGGCCTCACATCAACAGACGACAGAGGCGACCACGAACTGGACCCAAGTGATGATGAATATGCTTCCAATAGTCGCCTACACGCCCTCCAAGACAACTTTAACGATCTCAACATCAACTTCCGTTTCTTTGGCAGGTCAAGCGGTGCCAACCTCGTGCAGGCAGCCTTCGATCTCAAATCGGGTTACGATGACACGGAACAGGAGCATATGCGCTTGCGAATGGCCAATCGACGACCCGAATTCTGGACACAGCACACCGTGCGTTTCCATCAGATTTTTTCCCCCTCGCTCCTCTTCTCCCGCGTTTTCTTTTTCTTTGCCCTTTGCCCAGCTCATCATTGTTTTCGCCTGCAGTGGGAACGCGCTGCATTTCGCTTAGAGGTGCCACGCTACACGTTCCCTGAACCGGACCTGATCGATCACCTCGTCGACCTTTTCTTCTCGCGTATCAACCTCTTCCTCCCTATTTTACACCGCCCAACGTTTGAACGACGTCTTCGCGAAAATTTGCACTTTCGCGACCAGGCATTCGGGAGCGTGTTGCTGTGCCTGTGTGCGTGTGCGTCGCGCTACTCGGACGATCCCCGCGTGTTGCTCGATGGACCACCCGCGTGGCACTCCTCAGGTTGGAAGTGGTTCGGGCAGGTGCAGATGCTCCGCAGGAGTCTAATGGGCCCCCATTGTTATACGATGTCCAGATGTACGCGGTAGGTCCGATATTCGTTTTGGGTCACGTGCGGCGAGCTGATGGGGTTGTTGACTTGACTACCCGCTTCTTGAACACGCGCCACCGACAGCTCGCTTGCTTGTTTTTGCAGGGTTGCTCGGCTCCTCAGTCATGTTGGACAATGATCGGCGTAGGCCTCCGGCTCATTCAGGATGTTGGAAGGCATCGCAAGAAGCTGTATAGCTCTATGAGCTTGGTTGAAGCCGAGCAATGGCGTCGGGCGTTTTGGTTCGAATCTACCACGTTATTTTGGTCCTTGATGACCTGCTAACTCCCTTCTCAAAAGGGTTCTCGTTGTCTTGGACAGGTTAATGAGTGCGTCACTCGGTCGTCCGTGTGCGATTCAGGAGGAAGAGTGCGTCGTATTTCTCCGATCTCCAAACTCTCTCGCGCTCTGAGTTGACGAATTGTTGTGTGATAGTTTTGATGTTGACATGCCTACGGATGTCGATGACGAATACTGGGAGAACGAGCACGACCCTGAACAGGCATTTAAACAGCCGCCAGGCAAACCCTCACTACTATCGTATTTCATTTGCTTCATCAAGCTAAATCAAGTCCTAGCCGTTGCATTGAGGACCATCGTGAGCCATCCCGTTTTACAAGTTGATTGCTCTCAGGGTTCAGAACGCGTGTCACAGTATTCGATTAACAAGTCAAAAATTTTTCTTGGATTCGTGGGACCGCATTGGGAGCAACATATTGTCGCAGAGCTGGACTCTAGACTCAACGAATGGATCGACACTGTACCCGGACACCGTGCGTACTTTTGGATGTTTCGCCTCAACATGACCGCTTACCGGTTCGAACAGTCAAATGGGACACAACAGGCCAGAATTTCAAAGAGCTCCAGTGGTTTCTGCAGTCCGCAAGCCTACACAGCCATTACTATCACCTTCAGATCCTCGTTCATCGCCCTTTCATACCGACCCCACGGAAACCATCCCCTTTGTCTTTTCCATCTCTCGCAATTTGCACCAACGCTGCTCGCTCATGCGCTCACGTTGTAGATCTTCAGCGCCGTCGAGCCCCACAATACCCTTCCTCACATTTCCAGGCACGCTAGATCCGCTTTCTATATCCGTTAAAGCGGGCGCTAACTTTCTTTTTTGTGTTCTTGGGGTTCCCCACAGCTTCCCGCATTTACCGCCGGCATCGTTCTTCTCCTGAATATTTGGGGCGCGAAGCGCTCTGGCGGCGTGGCTGACCCAGCTAGGGAAATGGAAGATGTGCACAAATGTATGGCCGTCCTCCAGGTGGCTGAAGTACGGTGCGTGCGCGCCTAATGGTGCCTATTTATACTCAACTGACTGACCTGACTAACTGACTGACTCGCATCTATCTTTCCGTAGATGGCATGCTGCAGGACGATTATGGTACGTTTACCATCATCGATGTTCGCTCACTAGTTTTGATGGTGTGTGTGTGTACAGGGACGTGCTCTATGAGCTAGCATCCGTTGGTGACCTCCCGCTCCCTCAGCCAAACCCATCATCCTCAAAACGCGAGCGCGACTCGGACAGTCCAGTCTCGCTGCAGTCCAGCTCAAGCACGAGTACAAGTAGCCGCCCACCGCAACTATCCCAATTACCTCAGGCACCACAACGAGTGTCCGTCTCGCCGACGACCAGTCTCGGCGCTGGCAGTGGCGGCACGCCGTTCGTTGACCCGCTTTTTGTACACCAGTCGGACGCGTTTACGCAACAGGCACCGTCCTCGGGGGACATCTTACCACCCCATCACCCGCCACCACCGCCACCACCGCCACCGCCCCAAACTCAGAGCTTCACTTATGCGCACTTACCGACGCATAGTGACGAGCTCGCGCGCGTACCTAGCCACGTTTTTCGGTCAACGACGGACAGATCTTGGCTCACACCCGCTTCGATTCATCCTCCTCCGCATACGCAGCATCAGCATCAGCATCAGCATCAGCAACATCAACATCAACATCAACACCAGCATCAACAACATCAACACCAGCACCAGCACCAGCATCAACATCAGCATCATCATACCGCAACGTCAATGTTCGCCCTGCCCCCACTTCCACCACTACCAACGGGACACCCACACCAGTCGACATCGTTCGGGGGGACTCCACCGAGCGCGGACACGTATACCGCGTACGTCGCAGCGGCTGCTCACGGAGCGGGGCAGGGGCAGGATGGGCATATGGATGTTTGGCAGGCTGTGCCTTCAGGTTACGAGTGCGTGTTGTTTCTGTTGTATCATGTGACTGAGAGTTTAATTATTTTTTTTTTTTGGCGGGGTAAAAAGGCTTGAGGATTGGGACACGTACATCTCTGGACTCGCACACTCGCATCCGACGCATCCGACGCAGCAGCAGGGACAGGGTTAGATTCATTTGAACAATAATTGAAGGATGCCGGTTGACAAGACAAGCAGTACTGTCATTGACTTTTTTTTTTTTTTTTGACTTACTGCTTTGCTACTTGCCAACAATTGGAAATTATTTGAGTGGAGCGTTTGACTCTTTCTCTCTCTTTCTGTCTTCCTATCTATCTTTCCCCTCCCTCTAATGCCCGTTGAATCGAGTTGGTTCTAACAAAGGTACATCGTGTTCTTGCATGTGTGTGTGTATTTCTTTTGAGTGGAGGGGAGGAGGAACTACTCTGGCCATTTGTTTACCTACTAGTAACCTACTATTTACTAACAAACCACTATACTGCAATTTTTCTTTTTTTTCTTTCTTTTTTCACCCACCCACACGCAAAGAAAAAAAAAGTCGGCCTTTGGGGGGAGGGTTTAAAGGTTTACTGCCTTGGCGGCTTTGCTGTTTTGGGTCAGCTCAGCTCTGGTAAGGTTCTGCAAAAGGCTCTCAACAAAGCGGCTGATTAATCATCCATCGTCTTAGAAAGAATGAAGAAAATTATAGTGGTTCATACGAAAAAATGATAATCTCTGGGGCTGCTGGCCCAAGGTGCCGGACGCGAATTTTTGGGAAATTCTCGTTTTTTTTTTTTTTTTCGCTCGCTCCTCGAAGTTGCTTTTTGTCGCCTCCTCCTCTCCGCTTCCCGCCTTTGGCTTTTTTTTTTTTTTTTTTGGTTGTTGTTGGCTGGTTGACTGGCTGGCCGGCTTTGACCAGAGAGAAAGAGAAAGAGGGGGGAGGACAGATCTGATGATTCGGGCAAAGGGGTCGCACAAAAAAAAAAAAACCTTTATCCATTTATCTCGTTCTGTCTTTCTTAGACCAACAAGACAAGGCGATGTTCGAGGCTCCCCTCACCGTGACTTGAATATACTATGAAACTTCCTATACGATTAACTGCCCCTCCTCCCCCCCTCCCCCCCCCATATCTGCGATCATCATGAGGGAGCTAGTTTCATATATAGTGTAATCCCTCTCATCCCCCCCCCCTCCGATTTAGTGCGGCGGTACGATGGAGGTTTGTTTCTACAACGAATGATATATGTTGTTTGTTATGTTATATGTTATTATCTAGGTTGGTTCCGGTTTATTTAAAACTTAGTGGAATTGAATTGTTCGGTCGCCCGATCTCGATCCATCATGTATTCGTATTCGTGTTCGTATCTGTCTGATACCTCTCTACCCCCCCCCCCCCCCATCTAATATGGGAAATGTCTCCGTTCAATGCTGGGATGGTGGTAGAGACAACGTGGGAAGAGTGTGTGTGGCGGGGAGGGAAGGGAATGGAATGGAAGGAGGATGTGTGGTAGGATAGGACAGGTTTAGGTTAGTTTAGGATTCACGACACTATACATAAGCGTGTGCGCGCGCCGTGTGTTATGTCTCACCACGCCTTCGGAAGGGAGGAATCATAACAGATATGGATATGGCGGGCGGGGGTGGCGGGTTGAAAACCTACTTAATTGCTTCTTAACTTTAGAAGTATTAGAACCTCTTGATGATCCTCATCCTCTTCCATCCATTCCTTCATCTACCGAATGATGTATGATTCTATAGAACCGTAACCAATGAAACAATAAACAACAAAAAAAATAAAAAAAATAAAAAAATAAAAAAAATAAAAATAAAATAAACAAAAAAGAGTGAATGATTCATTCATTCATTCAAATTCAATCGATCACATTCGAAATTCGAAATGAAATGTATGGATGGATGGGATGAATGAGATGGATGGATGGATAGGATGGATGAGATGGATGGAAGTCCCGGTCCGATTCGGCAGTGATCCGCCGTCGTCGTCGTCGAAGTAAAAGAAGAATAAAAAGAGTTAGATGGTATTATTAAAAATCCGCCCAGCCCATCAACAAATAACAGATATGGTGCGCCCACTCATGTGGGAATTTTGATTGAAGATCTAAAGAAAAAGAGAGCGGAAGCGAAGCGAGGGGGGGGGGGATCTTTCTTTGTTTTTGTTTTGAGTGTGAGCGGAGTGAGTCGTTTTGATATGGTCCGCCGCGAGTGGGTCGATACAGACATAGATGCAGATACAGATACAGATTAGAGGAGTGTCCTTTGCTGCCTCCCCACCGTTCCCGAAAACCTCGGGTCCTTACCGTGGAAAGGGCTGCGCAGGACAGAGGCAGGGAGTTAGGCCCTTTATAGAAGAGACAGAAGACGACTAAGCGATAGAAGACCGGATCCTGGTATGGGTGGTTTCTCTCACACACGACACAAGATATCATTGGATATTATTATTCTTATTCTTATTTTACTGAAGAGAGAGAGAGCAGAACGAACGCGAACGCGCGATGCACCTCATTCTTGATGAGAGTGATGAGCGCGTGTGTGCATGCAACAGGTCTAAACCCTCTTTATCGATGTTGTTTCGAATCACTTGAGAGAATAATTCAGACAGATGGAAACCGTCTGTCGCTGTTAATTTTTTTTTTTTCCCCCGATTGTCATCCGTTTGAATTGTGGCGGTGTCTGTCAGAGTCAGGGTGAGAGGTCGCATGGTGATGAAGGGTTGCGGGGTGATTGATATAACATTTGGTATAAGCATCATGCATTATGTGTGTGGCCCCCATGTCCGTACGTAATAAAAAAAAAGTATTTTGGTCATATATCGTAGAGCCTAGAGAAGCCCCCAAAAGTCCCTTTGATTGGTTACATCACGCGCAAGAAAAGAAGGAGGAATGAAGAATAAAGGCGGGGGGGAGGGTAGAGGAGAAAACGTGCGGGTAGGTATGTACACATCATCATTTACAACACAGCCGCGGCCCCTGCGAGAAGCGCAAATGACATCAAACCCGCCGAAAGCATAGCCGCGGGTGTTGGGCGCCATGGACGTACACCGTTAGCCGACTGAGCGAATGTGGTTGCGAATTGCGCCGTTGGATTCGGTCCGCCGCTGACGGTTACGGTCGGTTTAGAGGGTAAAGGGTTAACGGAAGAGTTTCCGGAGCCCGAGTTGACGATGGAGAAGGACTGGGAGTTGCCGTACAAGACGCCATGTGTGCTGTTGAGGAAGAGAAGGAAGTAATCGTCGCCTGGAGGTACCGAGTTGATCTGAATGTTAAGCCCTTTGCTTGATGAGTAGACTAAAGGGGGTAAGGTAAGGTAAGAGGGGTGGGACAGGGAGGCAAAGGAAAGGCAGGGGAGGGGCGAAGACTGTAGAGCCGATTGACCGACTGAGATAAAGAGACTCACCATCGCGGGCAACTAAGACGAGTCCTTCCGTGTTCATTCTTGTAAGTTCAAGATCAAAGAGTTCGATTCCGTCAAGGAGTCCTTTCGTCCATGTTACGGGATATGTTTGCCCGTTCACCCACTGGGTTCCTTTGGTAGGGGCTGTCACTTGAAAATCTGAAGGAAACAACACGGAGTTCAGTTGTTGAGAAGGAAGAGAGGGGGGGGGAAGGGGTGCGCAAAAGAAGTGAGATATCGATACGCACAACCATGCGCTGCAAGGGGGAGAAGAGTGACAAAAATAAAGATACTGGGGAAGAAGGAAGGAAATCGAATGGATAGCATGAGAGGAGCGGAGAGAGGGTGGGATGGATAAAACTTTATGATGGTTGGTCAGTTGAGGAGAAGAAAGAGGATAAGATGGAGAAGGGAGGAGAAGGGAGGAGACAGGCGGGGGAGAAGAATTAAGGCACGAAGAGAGAGGGAAAGGGAAAGGGAAAGGGAGAGAACTGCAAAGGAGGAGGCGTGGTTGTCAGTCAAGTCAGGGTCGGAGCCAACCGACTAGATGCCGGAATATCAAGCAAGCCGGGGGTAATGTGGGATGTGGGATGTATGTGGATGTGCGGATAATTAAAATAAAATAAAACAAATAAAATAAAATAAACAGATTTAAATTTAAATTTAATATAATATAAAATCGACCCACCCGGGGCTTGCGGATGAACCGGAACCGGATAAGCCGGGGGTGGGGGGGGGTGGTGCAGTGACGGTGAGTCATGCATTTGAGTGACAGGGGGAATGCGGTGATGCGACGAATGTATTTGTGTGTATTTGTGTGTTTGTGCCTGGACGCCTGACCGACCCGACCCTTGATTCCAAGAGCCCAAGAGGAGAGAGCGAATGTATGCGTATTATTATTTTGCTAATGTGAATGTAAAGGGCTCAATCCTTCAGCTTAGTGACTCCATGTTTCACTCTTGATCATCATGTTCTCCCAATCTCATTCCTCAGAGGAGGACAATATCCTTTCAACTTCTTTAACAAATTCTAATAAAAAACGTCGCGTTCAAAATCAAAGAGCATGCGACCGTTGCCGGCAGAAGAAGAGTCTGTATCTATCTCCTCCTCCTCTTTCATCGTCCATCCTTACGCTTTCCCTTCTCTTCTTTTTTCCACCGACGTCTTTCTCCTTTTTTCCCCCTTCCCCCCTCTTGTTCGATCTAGTTCGTTGTATGCACATTTCTCTCTTTGTTCATTCGATCCTCTCGCTGATTTCCTCCAGGCGATGGGACCCCCTCAGGATTAAAATGCTCACATTGCACATCGTCTGCCGCTGAATGCATCTTTACAGAGTCTACCAAGGTGTGATTCGTTCATCTATCTATTTTCTCCTTGCCTGCTTCTAATTCAACGCACTTTCCTTCCCCTCCTCCTAAAAGACGCGTGGGCCTCCGAAGCGGTAAATTCCACCCTAACCCCCCCACTTTCCTTATTCTCACCCTTTATCGTATTTCGTAAAGATATGTCGACAGCCTTGAAACACGCCTCGAGAAGATGGAGGGAATGCTATCACGCGTCTGTCCTCTCCCTTATGAGACCCCGATACATCTTATCAGCTTCCATCTAGTTGTACCCAGACGGCGACTTCTCTCAGGAGATGGAGCTTGACGGTTGGGCACGTGGTTTTCAACCCGAGTCGTCAGAAGATCCGATGACATCGTCACAGAATACCGCCAGCGCTTCCAAGGACAGCAAGCCCTTTAATTCTGCCGTTTTCGCTCTCAAGAAACAGGAAAGCTCTAGCGATGACTCAGCCTATGATAGCGATACGGATCCCTCGCTTTCCCAAAGCGAATTCCTTAACCACTTCAACAAGCTTTCTATCATACCCAACCCCCGAAGGTACTTTGGCAAGTCTAGTGGCGTATCTCTTCTCCGCACTGCCATGTCAGCCAAATCAAAGGCTTCCAATGGTGAGCCATTCAGCGGCCTTGAAACGTGTTTACAGCACAGACATGAATTTTGGTATCTTCATCCTGTATGTTAGACGCCTTCCGCTTTCTTCCGGTCCCATTTAACTGACCTCTTTCTATCAGTGGGAACTCGACCGCATTCGGTCTGCCAAGTGCCGCTATGATTTTCCCGAGCCCGACCTTATGGCCAATCTTATTGTGCTTTACTTTAACCATATTGCGCCAATGATGCCATTGCTTCATCGACCAACATTTATGAGCGCCTTTGATCATGGCTTGCATTTGCGGGATGACAAATTTGGTGCCCTCCTCTTACTTGTTTGTGCGACCGCATCGAGGTATTCCCACGATCCCCGAACTCTCCTAGAGGGTGGTCACCTACACTCTGCTGGTTGGAAGTGGTTCAAGCAAGTGGAACCCTTCTCAAGTGGTGTCTTGTCTGGCCCCGAGCTCTACGATCTGCAAATTGCTGCTGTGCGTCTATCCCCATCGATTCGGTTTGTTTGCGTCTTCGGACTGACCAAACTCCTATCATAGCTTGCCGTAATCTATGTCCATGGTACACTACCGCCTCACGAAGGTTGGATACTGGTCGGCATTGGTCTGCGACTAGCGCAGGACGTCGGCGCTCATCGGAGACGATCACATTCGCACCATACCGTCGAGGATGAGCTTTGGAAACGTGTGTTCTGGTACATAACTCTCTCTACCTCCTTTCCTCTGCCTTTCATGTCGACCTTGGGCGGAACAGGGTATTGCTCATGCTCGATATCTGGACAAGTTCGTACCTCGGTCGACCTTGTGCGATCTCAGAAGAAAAGTAAGCTGGCCATCCCTTGTCTTTCTGCGCGGGACATATTTATTGACCCGGCCCGTTCTTAAGCTATGACGTAGACCTCCCGATAGAATGTGACGACGAGTACTGGGAAAACGCTGACCCAGCCTTAGCATTCAAGCAACCGGAGGGGAAACCGAGTCAAGTGTCCTACTTCAATCACCTGATCCGCATCAATTTGTTGCATTCTCACGCCCTTCGCACCATTGTCAGTCCTTTTCTAATGATGGTTGACTGACTTGATGCTCATAAGAGATCCCCCATAGTATTCACTTAACAAAAGCGGGCTTGTGATGGGCTCGCGTGAGAAGGGTTGGGAACAGCACACTGTCGCTGAGCTCGATTCTGCTCTGAATAATTGGTTCGACTCAATTCCGGATCACTGTAAGTTCATTGTTTTTATATTGCCTTCGCTTATCGCTTACTTGATGCATGTCGGTTGCAGTGCGTTGGGATCCTCAACGCGAGAACCAAACTTTCTTCATTCAGTCCGCGGCTCTGCGTGTTGCCTACTACTTTATTCAGATCACAATCCATCGGCCATTTATACCCTCTTTCCGTAAAGAGAGTACACTATCTTTCCCTGCACTTACAATTTGCGCGAGCGCTGCTCGTGCTTGTAGTCATGTGGCTGATGCCTTACGGAAGAGGTACCCGATGCTAGCTGCGCCGAATATCCATGTGCGCGTCTTTCCCTCCTCGCTTAATCATCTCGCTTGCGTTTATACTGAAGCGGTGTCTCCCGCGTAGCTGCCAACGTTCGTTGCAGGCGTCATTATACTTTTGAGCTTATGGGGGGCGAAGAGGTCGGGCACATCGCTTGACCCTGAGAGGGAGATGCAGGATGTTCGCAAGTGTATAAAGTTCTTGGAGTTGGCCGAGTCTCGGTGGTCTATTGCTGGGCGACTTCAGTACGTTTTTGTTTTCCCGCAACGCGACGCTATCGTGGATACTGATCTCGTTGGCACAGTGACTTACTTATGGATTTGACTACTGCCGGAAATCTTTCCATACCTGCTGAGAGCCCACCATCAAACAAGCGCGAGCGCGAGGACTCGGACGATGACGTCAAACAATCGCCCGCGACTTCACAAAGTCAAATCCAACAACACCCACAGCGATCGGCCTCAATAACCTCTGCCACCTACCCACCAATAATTCAAAATATGCAGGTTGACATTTCACCTCTCCGTCGCTCATCTACACAGTCGACTCAAGAATATGCGGCACCAGCTCAAACCACTTCTATATCTTCACTTGATGGAGCCGTGCCCTTACAACCGGAGGCTCCACCGGCTGAAATGTTTGGTACACACCCGTCTTCCATGGTTTCTACCAGTAGATCGACTCGCAAGCTGGTCCCTGTCCTCGTTCCTCAGCCTTATCGTGGGAGTTACATGCCACTCGGCGGGTCTAGCGGACTGGGCCGGGCGGGACCAGTAACTGAGCGACCCAAGGCCGCCGCTGGTAGCGCACCACCTGGGCCTTTTGGAAGTACACAACCGTTATCTATTTCGACGTCGTTCACGAGTTCGCCAAGGTTGTACAGCAATGGTAGCGGACCGGTGTCGCTGTCTGCGGGTGGTGGTGGTGGTGGTGGAGCGACACTACCGTCCGAGATGGACGCTCGCCAACTGTACGACCTCTCAACGTCAACGTCAACTTCCAGGACAGTCTCGGCAAGCGCATCCGCGTCTACACCAGCGTCAGCGGGAGGCGAGGCGCCAGGATCAAGCAGCTCTAGCAGCTCGCCGCAGAGTGGGTTCCAACCCAGTGCGGAGTTTGGTGGCGGTGGTAGTGGAAGTGGGGCGTTAACGTTCGACATGAGCGGGATGGACATGGAATTTGGCGGGTATGGGGTTCCGACGGCAGATAAGGAGACGATGTTACGACACTTTTCGACATCGATTCTGCAGGATGGGCAAATCGGTGTGGATCCGCAAACGATGATGATGTGGTCGACGATGCCTTCTACTTATGAGTGAGTTGTTTTTTTTCGCCTCTTTTATGGGAGCGTGTGTTTTACATTGAAAAAGGCCTCAAGATTGGGAAACTTACATGACGAGCATGTTGGGATTTGGGAATCCTAATTTTGGAGGAAATCCGGCAGCTAGTGTCAGCGTTGGGGATGGCGGCGGCGTGGAGGACAGAGGACTAGTGGGAGGGAGAGGGAGATACAGAACGGGTTGAGAGGGGGGGGGGGGGGCGCGCGTTGTGTTTGGTTTTAGTTTTTAGGTTTAGTTTGCATGGTACGTTGGACGTGGGTGTCTCTGGTTCTCTCTCACTGGCTCTGGCTTTGTTACTTGTGCCCTCCCTTTTTGAATGTGTGGAAAATTGTTCTATCTATCTATCGTAGTTCTACAACATTTTCTGTATGATATTTTGTGCTTTCCTTTTCTCCAAAAAACAATCTCCAAAAAAATATACAATTTCTTTACTTCGTTTCGTCTCACCGGCCGAAGGAGACGAGAACGAGGTCTATTAAAAAATGTTTATGGTTTCTTTTTCTGGGTTTTCGTTATTCATTCATTCCTGCATGGCGCTCGTGTATAGCATGCGTGTGTGTGTATGTGCGTCCCACTCCATTTGGCCTTCCTCTTTCAAGGTTCCTTGAATTCGTAGTAGGTCTATAAAATGATCAATTTCTACAAAGTCCCATCCCACGAAATTAGAAAGTGTTGTGAACGTGGTCGTGGGAAACGAAACCTTAGTCTCCTATCCTTATCACGTCCATCTCGCGAAAAGCCACTAAGATGTCTCTCCTCCTCATCTGCCTTATTGTCACTGACACTTGCAATCCATCGGGCCTCCCATTCCTGATAAGGATAACCGGGGATGAACTTGGTGGTGACCTTGCAAAAGCGGTCAAGTCAAAGGCCCCTAATAAACTTCGCAACATTGCCGCATTTTACCTGAGGCTTTGGAAGCCTATTCAATTCTTTCCCAGCTCCCCACGTCGTGAGCTCGCGAACCATGTACAGGGTCTACACCTGAACGGTCCTGAGAGTGAATGCAAAGCAGTGGAACTAGATTACACTGCACCCCTTCATGAGTTTTACCCGTCAGATACCCCATTGCCTTTTGGTGTCGTTCATGTTGTCGTCCAGCTGCCGCCAGTGCAACAAGTGCCTAATCGTAACCTGCAACCTTAACCCCAGTAACAGGGCCGATATGAGCCTTTTCATTACTTTTCGTGTCCTTAGCAGGGCGCCCTTTACTGTCCTTCGGCCAAGACAATGTGAAAATGAACAATGTCCAAGAACTTAATCCCTACATCCTCCAATCCACAGTCTCTTCATTTTCTTCGTGAATTTTGGTGGACTGTCTGAACAGTCCGCGCCATTATCAACCTAATGTTGTAAGTTTAATCCTGTCCCTTGCTGCGACACTTGCCCTAAATTGTTTTAGGTGTTAATACATGTCTCACAAATTATTTTGAGCTGTCGGCTTGGCAACTCGTTTCAAACATATTTTCAAATAGCCCAACTTGGAGTTGCCGATTTGATGACGGAGAGCGAACTCTGTCATTATGCCGTCATTCTCTCATAACAGTGAACACTACCATCTGGAGAATTTAACACAGAAAATAAGCAAGCGCAAGTGCACTACTTGCTTCGAGCAATTCAATGCGAATTTAACCGATTGTTCTCACATGACGCGGACTACGGGTTGTGAGTGTTTGAAGCGCAACATCGAATTCTCACATGTCTGATATACAGTTACAGGGAAGCCCCATGGCCATTTCATTTAGTTGTTGGGGTTGACGGTCACGAAGGGCGTGAAGAGCGCTTCGAGTATACTCCGAGAAGCGACTTTCGCCTCCTTGTCAGGGATTTTCCTCATTGCTTGGTAGAGATCACCTCAGATCCGGATAATGAATCGGATACGTGGCGAATCCTCTTAGAGGCTTCCTGCCTCGCTCGTTTTGAAAGCTTTCTAGGAGGGGGAGGGGTTTTTTTCTGAACCTATGGTCAGCATGACTGTCTACTTCGATTAGGAATTCAATGCACGGGAATACCTTTTCGACTAAACACATTGAGAATGAATAAAAATCATTACTTTTTATTACCAACATTAGTCTCACACACAAGGTACGGCTGATTCAGATTCCATAGGTTGAGTACACCACACCAGAGATTTGACCTGGCCAATCCAGGAAATAGAACACCATTTCATTTTTGTGAATGCTGCTACTTATTAATGCAAACCCCACCTCGTTTCGTTCGTCTCAATCCCACCCACTCTGGATTCTTCCAGTTTTTTTATTCCCTCCGGCTCTGGAAGGAGGAAACGAAACGAAACGAAACGAAAAACGAATGAGTCTCGTCTCTTGATTGATCAACATGATGATAATGATGAGAGGTGTAAACATTTAATATATTATTGGTTCTTTCTGGTTTCTCATTATTCTCATCATTCACAAAGAATGGATTAAGTGTATACGCGTCCTCCGTCTATTTTAACCTTTCTATCTCCACATCTATCTACAGATTCGGTCGTGGGAAACGAAACCTTAGCCTCCTATCCTTGTCACGTCCATCTCTCTCGCGAAAAGCCACAACCCATCTTTTCCCTCTTCGTCTTCATAGATGTCTCTCCTCCTCATCTGCCTTATTGTTACTGACACTTGCAATCCATTGGGCTTCCCATTCCCGATAAGGATAACTGGGGACGAATTCGGCTGTGACCTTGCAGAAGCGGTCAAGTCGGAGGTCCCTCATACACA
The DNA here is from genome assembly GCA_022496185.1 of Multifurca ochricompacta. NCBI lineage: Eukaryota > Fungi > Basidiomycota > Agaricomycetes > Russulales > Russulaceae > Multifurca > Multifurca ochricompacta. The sequence continues at coordinate 4,332 of WTXG01000031.1, read as the reverse complement.
TCGCAACATCGACGCATCAGACCTGAGGCTTTGGAAACCTAATCACTTCTTTCCCAGCTCCCCAAGTCATGACCTCGCGAGCCATGTAGACTATTTGCGACTGAATGCTTCTCGAAATGAACGCAACGCCATCCAATTAGATACCACTGCACCCCTTAATGAATACTTTCTGTCAGATATTCCATTGCCCTTCGTGTCGTTCATGTTGTCGTTCAGCTGCCGCCACAGAAACAAGTGCCCAATCGTAACCTGCAACCTTTACTCCAGGAACAGGGCCGATATGAGCCTTATAACGACAACGGCAATAACTCGCGAGCTGCAAAGAAACAGACAGCCGAGAAAGGTCAGGGAAAGCAAAAGGTGACGCTTCAGGATCGACATGTGCGGAAAGCACTTCAGGCTGCTGGTTTTAATCTTCCACCGGAAGATGGGTTGATTCCGTTGAATCCGGTATGTGCACGCATCTTGACTGACAATGCGATTTCCGATTTTGGGTATCAGCTTCCACCAACGATCGCCAGAGTCATTTTATCCAACGGCTCACATGTTATTCTAAAGCTCATTGACGCCGACACGAATGAGCTCAACATCTTGGAGTATTTGACGCATCTCAAGTCTTCTGTCAATCATACAATTGAACTGTTCACTGTCATTGATCTCCCTATCGACAAGGTGATCGCGATGCCTTGGGGGATCACTCTAGATAATTTTCTGCGCTATGACTACTGTCCTGAAGCTGTGGAGTCATTAGGAGTTCAATTTCTAGAAGGAGTGGCATTCATGCATGAGCACAAGGTTGCCCATCTCGACTTGAAGCCGAATAATCTTGTCGTCGCATTCCAATATCAGTCCTCAAGTCGATGGCTGTCCATCATCGACTTTGGAATTTCGGTCTTTGTCGAGGGTGAGGAGACGGAGGTCAACGGTTATCGCGGAACACCATCTTCAAGTTGGGTGGCACCAGAAGTAGGAAGTGAAGATGGACCGAGGAGGAGCTACAGCGCAATCCTGGCTGATCGATGGGCGTGTGGACGAATGATTCAATATGTCGGGGAATATATGATCAACCGGCGTGTTGGTCAGGGTGAAGAATTTCGAATGCTGAGTGGGCTATTGTTGAGAGGGAATCCTGTAGCTCGGCGACCTTTGAAGGAGGTTCTTGATTGTTATAAAGCTGGTAAGGTGGAGGGAGTTGAGATGAAGCGGAGTGTGACCACAGAGGCGGCGGATAACGTTGAGCTTTAGAGGGACCGAGATGTAGTGAGTGTAAGGAAGGCTCATATATCGTTCGTGTACAGTAAATGTAAGCAATATGGTCTACCGGCACCTATATAAGAGAATGGCAGCACGCTCCTACACTCCAGTAAATTCATCATTTCCCTTGCTTGCCTTACATAGCCCCAGGAATTGCTTCCCTATCGGTTCGCATCAATCCACGGTGGCTACATTAACGGGATCAGATTCAGCAACTCTAGAGACGAGCTCCGAGCTGTGACCTGGGGAGAACCTGGCCCGTTTCTTTCTGGGACGCGTTGTATGATGCACAAACTGTCATCACGGCAATCTACATTGACTCGAATTTGCGAGCTCACGAAAACACCTTGTATATCAGCCTGATTCATTCAAAGGGTGGCAAGAAAATAAGATGGATGACTTGACGTTGACGTGTGATTGACGTATGCGATTCTGTAGGTTTTGTACCATGAAACCAAGTTCAACCTAACGTACCGAATAATTGCATTCTTCTGTCGACAGTGCTCGTGGACAATGCTGGTCTCTAGGATTCGTTAGTATCAGAGCTGGCGAAACTGATGAAGGGTATCCCCAGAAATTACCCTCATTGACAGGGTCGAAGCGGAAACTCGTTTGTTACCGTTCTGCGTGGCCAGGAGAGAGGAGATCAGGGGTTCCGATAATAAGATGTTCTAGTAATCGACGATTCCGGCCAGAGGCGCAGGTGGTGGTTCCAAGAGGCGTCAGGCACCGGGGAGCGCACAGCAGCGAGGTGACATTTTTGACGATCGGTCCGTGGGGAAGACTCTTCAGGCTGCTGGATACAGGCTTACCTAGGTGGATAGCTGCCTGGTAGTTACTCTGGTGCGCAATTCTCTTTTGTTCTTCCACACTCGCAGCTCTATCGGCTCAAGTCGACAATGCGTATGGCGAGGTCACCTGAGGACCCGCAGGTTGTTTCAAAATTCCTCGATGACGTCTCGAACGAGCTTTCGGTCGTGTGGTTCATAAGCGCGATCGAATTACCAAGGATCATGTAATAGAGCTTCATGGCGTTGTTGACCTCGGAATTGGAACCATAATTGCTTTACCAATTCTTGGAGGGAGTCGCGTTACTTCATGAACATAAAATCGTCCATTTAGACCTGAAGCCTGATAAATGTGGTCATCGTCATCGAGGGTGACAAACGCCATCGACGACTGTGAATTATCGACATCGGTTTGTCCATTTTTCGTGGAGGACGAAGAAAAGGACGATTAAAGGGTATTGCAGGACTCAAAAGTGGACTGCACTGGAGGTTGGAACGTCAGATGAACCGGATACGAAGTATGGCCCTATACTTGCTGACCGGTGGGTTTGCGGACGGATGCTAAATCATTTCGAGAAGCATCTTCCTGGTGGCCATGGCAATCGACGAGACATAAGCAGATTGCGGATAAGACTTTTGGGTGAGGACCCCAGGATCAAGGCCTTCTGTGAGAAAGGTTCTGGATGCATATGAAGGCAAGCTAAAGGATGGGACCGCTGAAACGGAGCATAGGGGAGGACTGGACTGACGGGTTAAAGAAGCGGGTGCGTATAAGTTGTAATCTGCTGAGAGTTACCCTCTCAACTTTGGGCATAGCGTGTACGATATTGTCGACTCGGATGGAGCCAGGTCGGCAATCGGTAAGGCAGTAAATGGCAGCTTGATTGCATGCTCCTGAGAGGGTACGATTCTTATCTCTACATTTGTTTCGTTCCTCATGAAGAAAACTCGGCTTTACATCCACAAGGCAATGAGAGACAGGAAGAGACATATTTGGGGAATTTGTGCAGGTACTGGTCAAGTTCACTCTCCGTCGTCACCGCAGCCTCATTAAAATCTGCCGGATGCCGAAAAAGGTGTTTCAAAACGTGTTGATAAAGTCGGGAAATTTGGCGACTAAGTTGAAAGTAAGGAGAGAATGACACAACGCGTCCCAGAAAGAAATGGGCCGGCTTCTCCCCCGTCTGTAGGAATGCTGAATCTGATCCCGTTGATGTAGGTGGATTCATGCGAACTGATAGTGAAGCAATCATCCCTGGGGTTATGAAAGGCAAGCAAGGGAAATGATGAATTTACTGGAGTGTAGGAGCGCGCTGCCATTCTCTTATATAGGTGCCGGTAGACCATATTGCTTACATTTACTGTACACGAACGATATATGAGCCTTCCTTACACTCACTACATCTCGGTCCCTCTAAAGCTCAACGTTATCCGCCGCCTCTGTGGTCACACTCCGCTTCATCTCAACTCCCTCCACCTTACCAGCTTTATAACAATCAAGAACCTCCTTCAAAGGTCGCCGAGCTACAGGATTCCCTCTCAACAATAGCCCACTCAGCATTCGAAATTCTTCACCCTGACCAACACGCCGGTTGATCATATATTCCCCGACATATTGAATCATTCGTCCACACGCCCATCGATCAGCCAGGATTGCGCTGTAACTCCTCCTCGGTCCATCTTCACTTCCTACTTCTGGTGCCACCCAACTTGAAGATGGTGTTCCGCGATAACCGTTGACCTCCGTCTCCTCACCCTCGACAAAGACCGAAATTCCAAAGTCGATGATGGACAGCCATCGAGTTGAGGACTGATCGTGGAATGCGACGACAAGATTATTCGGCTTCAAGTCGAGATGGGCAACCTTGTGCTCATGCATGAATGCCACTCCTTCTAGAAATTGAACTCCTAATGACTCCACAGCTTCAGGACAGTAGTCATAGCGCAGAAAATTATCTAGAGTGATCCCCCAAGGCATCGCAATCACCTTGTCGATAGGGAGATCAATGACAGTGAACAGTTCAATTGTATGATTGACAGAAGACTTGAGATGCGTCAAATACTCCAAGATGTTGAGCTCATTCGTGTCGGCGTCAATGAGCTTTAGAATAACATGTGAGCCGTTGGATAAAATGACTCTGGCGATCGTTGGTGGAAGCTGATACCCAAATCAGAAATCGCATTGTCAGTCAAGATGCGTGCACATACCGGATTCAACGAAATCAACCCATCTTCCGGTGGAAGATTAAAACCAGCAGCCTGAAGTGCTTTCCGCACATGTCGATCCTGA